>ONZH01021250.1:0-34877 GCA_900303285.1 Rhinella marina | reverse complement strand
TTGCTTCTAAAATTCTAAGCCTTCTAACGTTCCCAAAAAATAAAATTACATCAACAAAATGATGGCAACATAAAGTAGACATATGGGAAATGTAAAGTAATAACTATTTTGTGAGAAATCGCTATCTGCCTTAAAAGCAGAGAAATTCAAAGTTTGAAAATTACAAATTTTTCAAAATTTTCTGTAAATTTAGGATTTTTTTTAAAAAATAAAGGTGATTTATATTGACTCAAATTTACCGCTGTCATGAAGTACAATGTGTCACGAGAAAACAATCTCAGAATGGCTTGGATAAGTCAGTTTCAAAGTGTTTCAAAGCTATTACCACATAAAGTGACACATGTCAGAATTCCAAAATTTGGCCCAGACATTAAGGCAAAAATGGACTCTGTCCTTAAGGGGTTAATAAAAATGTTTGTAAAATGTATTTTATATTGGGTGTCTAGTAAGTGAACCCATGAATTGTGCATTGGTTAGAATGAGTACAGAAACCATAGTAACGAGTCTTCTTCGGATGTCGTTTTAGTTCACTTAAATGAATTCATCATCATGACTCCTAGATTCACATATTATGGTGGTGAGTGACTCAGTTAATACCTTGCAAATGAAATGCCAGATGTTTTTTTTCTGTTTAGAATGCTAATGCATATTGATGTAGAAAACACTTGCCACAGTATGTTGTCTTTTTTATTAAATCTTTTCAGGAGAGAAAGACAGATTGATTTTTAAATTTGTGTTTTATTTTTCAAAAATAAAAAAAATAGGTTTTGACTTTGCCTTAAGATCCTTGATTAAATTTAACCATTTTGCTGAATAACACATTCTACAGACTGTGCCTATTCTGAGTTTGTTTTAATATATTGAAAAACTCATCATTAGTGTTGGACGAATCCAAGTTAATGAAGTGGACTTCGTTCTGAATTTCAGGAAAAATTCAGTTCAACACAAAGGCGAATTTCCTCACTCTTCATGGTAACGAATCAATTTTTCCTAAAAAGAAACACAAAAAAGCATACTCATCTCATGCGCATATGTATAAGACTCCTACAATAGTTGTTTGTGCACATGTAGTAGACGGTGTGTGTACATGTAGCAGAGATGTGTGTCTCTCTACATAAGTTTCCTGCGGGTAAGGTTCAGTAGGAGGGTTATGTGTCTCTATATAAGATTCCTGTAGTATGTAGATCATCAGGGAAAGTTTAAAAAGTAAAAAATATTTTTTATGTTCTTTTTCTGAAAAATACAGTAGCTAAAACAAATGGGGAGATATAGGAAGACTCAATTTCTACCCAGGTTTTAATATCTCCTGTGCCAACAGAGGATAAACTGAATTTGTGAAGAGCACAATCCTCATCATGAGTTAAGTGTACACTCAGGCAGTCTGTGCCTAGAATGATATCTATGAAACATTGCTTAGAAGTTTAGAAGCAATTTTTCAAATTTTCAACAAAATTTCCCAAACCATTTTTTTAGCACCAATTCAGTTATAAAGTAATTTTGTGAGGCTTACCTAATAAAAACCACCCATAAATGACCCCATTTTAGAAACTACACCCCTCAAATTATAAAAAAAATTGATGTTATAAACTTTGTTAACTTTGTTGAGGTGTTCCACAAGAATGAAAGAAAAATGGAGATGAAATTTCAAAATTTAAATTTTTTGGTAGATTATTCACGTTAATAATTTTTTTCTTGCAACACAGCAAGGGTTAACAGCAAACTAAACCTCAATATACATTACTATGATTCTGCAGTTTACAGAAATACCCCATATGTGGTGGTAAACATCTCTATGGGTTTGTGGCAGTGGTCAGAAGGAAAGGAGCGCCAAATGGATTTTGGAGGCAGATTTTGCTAGAATGGTTTTTAGGCACCATTTTGTAATTGAGAGACCCTGACATACCCCTACAGTGGAAACCTTCAAAAAGTGACCCCATTTTGGAAACTACATCCTTCAAAGAATATATTAAGGGATGTACTGAGCACTTTGAGGCCCTAAGCGTTTTATGAAATTTGGAAACACTTGTCTGTGAAAATGAAAAGTTTCATTTCTTCCAATAAAATGTTGCTTTAACCCCAAATTTTTCATTTTCACAAGGGGTAACAGGAGAAAAGCACCCCATAATTTGTTACCCATTTTCTCCTGAATACGGCAACACCCTATATTGGTGATAAACTGCTGTGGGGGCACATGGCAGGACTCAGAACAGAAGGAGCGCCATATGGATTTTGCAGCACAGATTTTGATGGATTGGTTTGCGGAAGCCATTGATTTTTATTTTTTTTTTATTGTCTTACGTGGAAGCTCATTCTTTGCAGGATGAGGTGACGTTTTGATTGATACCATTTTGGGGTACATGAGACTTTTTGATTGCTTGGTATTAACTCAAGGTGAAGGTGAAAAAAATAGCTGTTTTGACATCGTTTTTTTTTTCTTTTTTTTTTTACAGCATTCACCCGAAGGGGAAAATCATGTGATATTTTTATAGAGCAGGTTGTTACGGATGCGGTGATATCCAATATGTCTACCATTTTTATTTTTGTTAAGTTTTAAACATGAGATGCATTTTTGAAAAGAATAAAATCTTTTTTTTTGTGTTGCCATTTTCTGAGAGCCATATTTTTTTATTTTTTGGGCGACTGTCTTAGGTAGGGTCTCATTTTTTGCGGGACGATATGACGGTTTGATTGGTACCTGTCACGTACCGTGTGGTTATCGTGACACGTGTTCAATGTTGCTCATGTTTGTGCCCTGGTATTCCGGGTTTGGTTGTATGCTGGTTGCCAGGGGCAACGTGTAAATTGGTGGTGTCTCGGTTGTTCTCCGTGACATGGCTTCCATGTTGCTCATGTTTGTGTCCTGGCATTCTGGCTGCGGTAGTAGGCCGTGGTTGCCAGGGACAACGTGTAGTTTTGGTTGATGGTATGTTCCCTGATTGCATACTTCCCTCCTTCCCTGTCTGGTTCTCATGGGGTTAACATATTGACCTGGGTGTGGTCACTAGGTGCTTTTATTCTGTTGTTGCTAGGCTGGTGGGTTAGTTGTGCTCCAGCCTCCGTTGGTGCTGGAGCTATGCACCTTTCCTGGGATTCCATCTGCCCAGTCCTTGTGGCCACTTAATATGTCATCGAGGTCTCCCCGAGGTCCTCTCATCCCCTTCCCTTATCCTGGTTATGTGGTGTGTGGTTTATGTACGGGTGGGTGTTTGGTCTGTGACTGCCATGTGTCTTCTGACATGGAGTCCAGACATTCCCTGTATGTATGTGCCTTCGGTGAGAGGGCTCCAGGGTTCCCCGGAGGGGGAGCAGCGATACTGTGAGTTGTTGCCGGTGAGCTGGTCCCTGGGTGTGTTGTGTGTACTGAGTCCTGTTAGGTGTTCGGGTTCCAGTACATGTGCCTGGGCTGCAGTCTTTGGTGTATGGACTGCTGGTGCTTCTATCAGCAGTATCAGCAGGTAAGTTGCCAGGTGCACCGGGACCATCCTGGAGATGCAGCCAGTGAGTTCTGGATAAGTGCATCCCTACCATCTGGGGCTCTGTGAAGAACGGGGCTCACTGGGTTTCTGCCCTCTGGGTTTGGTTTCTGGTGTTTCCGGTGCACTTGGTTCAGTGGTTTTCCTTGCCACTGGCTGCTTGCCTGCTGATCGGTTTTCATCTCACTGTAGTGTATCGGTGTATGCTCGGTGTGGAGTTTCCCCTCCCACACCGTAGCGTGACAGTACCATTTAGGGATTAATAAGTCTTTTTGATCGCTTGGTATTACACTTTTTGTGAGGCAAGGTGATCAGAAAATGGCTTTTTTTGCACGGTTTTTATTTTTATGGCGTTTACCTAGTGAGGTGGGTCATGTGAAATTATTTTAGAGCCGGTCCATACAGACACGGCAATACTTATTTTGCCTACTTTTCTTTTTTCCCCTATTTTTTTTTACCATTTTTTTAACTTTATTTTGGGAAAATGACGCTTTTTTTTTTTTACTTGAAACTTTAATTTTTTTCTAAAACTTAATTTTTTTAACTTCTTTTGTTACTTTATTTTTTGTCCCAGTCTGGAACTTCAACTTTTGGGGTCTGATCCCCTGCACAATGCATTACAATACTTCTGTATTGTAATGCATTGGCTGTAAGTGTATTACACAGTGTAATACACTTACAGCCCCCTGGATCTCACAGGCTTCCGTAGAAGGCAGCCTTCCCTGCCATCGGGTCCCCATCACAGCAGCGCGGGGACCCGATGGGCTCTCACTCCCACCACAGACTTCGCACATAGTCAGCGCTGACTGTGGCAGTGCGAGGGTTAATGCACCAGCATTGGTGTTTTCACCGATGCTGGTGCATACAGCAGGGGCCTGGCTATCCGCCACTGCCAGACCCCTGCAGCTGATCGGGCGAGCACAGCTCCTGCACCCGCCCGATCACAGCGCCGTAGCAGTACGGTGCTGGGATTTGTGTCCTGGCTTCCAGCGCCGTACATGTACGCGCTGGGAGTGTAAGGGTTAAACAAAACAAACTCCTGCCCGTCTGAGCTCTAGCTAATACAAATACGTCACTAGATTACCTATTGAGCGCAGATCATACTTCAGGCTTCATGAACCAGCAAAACAGCCAACTTCCTTGGCTTTCCAGGCATAGCTCCCTGACTGACATCCTGGGATGTCTTTTATTTTCCCCTAATGATCCCAGATGTCCTCACCTGTGATCTCCTCAGGCTAGGGGGGAAACCTGCCCTGGAACAGGGTGGATTGGGGAGGTCCCACTGCCAAACCTACCTTCCCAATCCAAATAAAATCCAGCCCTTTAAGATTTAACAAAAATAGCTCCAGCAACTATGCCTTGCTGAAGCCAAACAAACAATCTACCTGGATTTTATTTTACCTCACCCAGTTGAGGAACCTGTGTGGGATATACACCCCTTCCAGTACTTTACCAAACACTTTACCACAGATGAATACAAAATAGATCAGTAACTTAAAATGATAAGATAATATAAGATAATAATAAATATCAATATCAATATAGGTGTACTAAAGAATCAGTTTAAAGAGGGGGTAGCTACATGAGTACAGCAGGATTAGACAAAGCACCCAAAGTGTTGTTGCTCATTAAGTCCGTGTGGTTGCACGGTTTTGAAATAAAAAATCCACCTGGCCTCACGGTATAGAATTTTTTTGTCCCAGTTCCCACCACTCGCGGATTGGGAAACACGTTCAATTCCCATAAAACTCAAAAACTGTAAATTGCCTGCATGCTCATTGTTGATGCGGCGGGCAATAGGCGTATCTCTCTCATTCGTCACATTGCCTAAATGTTCGCCAACACGACGGCGTAATTCCCGACTCGTCTTCCCCACATATTCCTTGCCGCAATGACAGGTCATTTTATAAATGATGCCTCTTGATTTGCAATTAATGTAATCCTTGATGACATAAGTCTGAATATTTTATCTGTTTGTAAGAAGCGGCATGCTACACAGCCACTACATCTGTAGCAGCCATTGGGGGTCCTGGTAGCCAAGTAGGATTTCTAACGGTCGGTACGTAATGACTGTTAACTAGCCTGTCCTTAATGCTTCTACCTCTCCTGTAATATCGGTGAGCTCCGCCCCTCGAATATCTGGATGACGAATTGACCATCATCATCCGTGTTCTCCAAATTCTGAGATGTTGCGGGTACATATGAGGTGGTAAGAACATTCGTTCATTTGTTTATATACGCTTTTTCACCATGTGTGTTTATTTAAAATATTTGGGCTTTAATGTTTTATAAGTGTACTTAAGGAAGCCACTGCGTTCATTTTCAACCTCTTGTAGCTTTTTGGAGGCCTTGAAAAGTTATTTAGGGAGACCCGGTATGTACAGTACAGACCAAAAGTTTGGACACACCTTCTCATTCAAAGAGTTTTCTGTATTTCCATGACTATGAAAATTGTAGATTCACACTGAAGGCATCAAAACTATGAATTACCACATGTGGAATGATATACTGAACAAAAAGGTGTGAAACAACTGAAAATATGTCTTATATTCTAGGTTCTACAAAGTAGCCACCTTTTGCTTTGATTACTGCTTTGCACACTCTTGGCATTCTCTTGATGAGCTTCAAGAGGTAGTCACCTGAAATGGTTTCACTTCACAGGTGTGCCCTGTCAGGTTTAATAAGTGGGATTTCTTACCTTATAAATAGGGTTGGGACCATGAGTTGTGTTGGGCAGAAGTCAGGTAGATACACAGCTGAAACTCCTACTGAATAGACTGTTAGAATTTGTATTATGGCAAGAAAAAAGCAGCTAAGTAAAGAAAAACGAATGGCAATCATTACTTTAAGAAATGAAGGTCTGTCAGTCCGAAAAATTGGGAAAACTTTGAAAGTGTCCCCAAGTGCAGTAGCAAAAACCATCAAGCGCTACAAAGAAACTGGCTCACATGAGGACCGCCCCAGGAAAGGAAGACCAAGAGTCACCTCTGCTGTGGAGGATAAGTTCATCCGAGTCACCAGCCTCAGAAATCGCAGGTTAACAGCAGCTCAGATTAGAGACCAGGTCAATGCCACACAGAGTTCTAGCAGCAGACACATCTCTACAACAACTGTTAAGAGGAGACTGTGTGCAGCAGGCCTTCATGGTAAAATAGCTGCTAGGAAACCACTGCTAAGGACAGGCAACAAGCAGAAGAGACTTGTTTGGGCTAAAGAACACAAGGAATGGACATTAGACCAGTGGAAATCTGTGCTTTGGGTTGATTTGAGATCTTTGGTTCCAACCACCGTGTCTTTGTGCGACGCAGAAAAGGTGAACGGATGGACTCTACATGCCTGGTTCCCACCGTGAAGCATGGAGGAGGAGGTGTGATGGTGTGGGGGTGTTTTGCTGGTGACACTGTGGGGGATTTATTCAAAATTCAAGGCATACTGAACCAGCATGGCTACCAAAGCATCTTGCAGCGGCATGCTATTCCATCCGGTTTGCGTTTCGTTGGACCATCATTTATTTATCAACAGGACAATGACCCCAAACACACCTCCAGGCTGTGTAAGGGCTATTTGACCAAGAAGGAGAGTGATGGGGTGCTACGACAGATGACCTGGCCTCCACAGTCACCAGACCTGAACCCAATCGAGATGGTTTGGGGTGAGCTGGACCGCAGAGTGAAGGAAAAAGGGCCAACAAGTGCTAAGAATCTCTGGGAACTCCTTCAAGACTGTTGGAATACCATTTCAGGTGACTACCTCTTGAAGCTCATCAAGAGAATGCCGAGTGTGCAAAGCAGTAATCAAAGCAAAAGGTGGCTACTTTGAAGAACCTAGAATATAAGACATATTTTCAGTTGTTTCACACTTTTTTGTTAAGTATATAATTTCACATGTGTTAATTCATAGTTTTGATGCCTTCAGTGTGAATCTACAATTTTCATAGTCATGAAAATACAGAAAACTCTTTGAATGAGAAGGTGTGTCCAAACTTTTGGTCTGTACTGTACATCTTGTAGCTGTACACCTAGGTCGTCCCATTGTTTGAACTAGTCTAATATATAAAGCTGAGTATGTGTGTGTGTGTGTATGTCCGCTAAAGGAATCCGCACCGTCGCAGCTACAATCACGAAATTTGACACCCAGGTACATCAGGTGTCCGGGAAGGTTTTAGAACGGGTCTCAGCTCTCCAGGACATACCGTTCCTGAGATATTCCCAAAAAATGCATTAGCCAATAGAAGCCTGGTCACATGACCCTTATCAGCCAATAGAAGCTCACAGGCAGTTAGTCTCCACACACACACCAGGTTTCTATAACAACCTAGCCAGTTAACTGCTGTAGGTCTGCTTTAAAGGGGCAGAGCGCTGTGGATAACACTGTTAAAGGGGTATTCCAGTTACCATAAATATAACTTAGACTAACTCATCATTAATCATTACCTCATATAATGTAAATGTCATATATTTACCGTTCAGTAGTAATAAAAGATGTTTTCTTTCCTCTTTCCTTCGAAATTACTATGGCATCGGCCTGTAATTCATGCGACTTTCAAATTAAGGATTTAAAAGCCCCACCCCCAGGTCCCACTAAGTCATGCCCCCCACTCAGTCAGGCCACGCCCCTTCCACTCCGCCTCTGACGGGGATTGAAAAAATGAAGGTAAAAATCAACTTCTGTCAGCTACAGGGGAGGGAGGAGGATGACTTTCTCCCTGCAGCTCATGCTCAGACTGCACAGTGCTGCTGTGAGCTGTGAGAGTGAGCTGTTCAAAAGGACATCCGTGTGTCCATCCAGGCCCTGTGCATGACAGAGGACAGGAAGTCTGAAAGCCAGAATGTCCAGCCTTCCCCCAACGTGAAGCCGTGCCACCGGTCCCCATGAAGCCACACCCTTAAACAAGAGGCCACGCCCCTTTGTCCATCCAGGCCCTGCGCATGACAGAGGACAGGGAGTCTGAAAGCCAGAATGTCCAGCCTTCCCCCAATGTGAAGCCATGCCACCGGTCCCCATGAAGCCATACCCCTAAACAAGAGGCCACGCCCCCTATCTCCATGAAGACGCGGAGGCGAAGCTGTCTGAGCATGAGCTACTGAAAGGGTGGACATCCCTGTGTCTGTGCAGGCACTGCCCCAGACAATGGACAGAAAGTCTGAAAGCCAGACAGTCCAGCCTAAAACTGGACCTCTGGCCACCCTAGGGGCAGGCTGATGTTAGGGTGGCCAGATGTCCGGCTTTAGGCTGGACAGTCTGGTTTTCTGGCTCCCTGTCCTCTATCCGGCGCAGTGCTTGGATGGACGCAGGGATATCCACCCTTTCAGTAGCTCACACTCAGACAGCTTCTATTCCGTGTCTTCACAGAACCAGGGGGCGTGGCCTCATGTTTAGTGGTGTGGCTTCATGGGGACCAGGGGCGCTGCTTCACGTTTGGGGAATGGCCAGTGAGGTCCAGCTTTCTGGGCTGAAGACAGCGGCGGGCTGCTTTGAAGGTCACTGTTAAAGGGGCGGGCACTGTAGATGTCACTCTCGATATCTTTTAACGACACACCTAAACCTTATATGTAATAGATTAAATATACCCGGCCGAAGCCGGGTCCTTCAGCTAGTATAGAATAAAGTGCACCACTGCTTTTTGGCATTATTTCATTACCCATATTAGTTTACTAATTTGAACAGTGGCACTAAACATGAATGTTTTAGTCAGCGGGGGCCCGGTTTGATAGGTTCCTTTGTTGCAGTCATTAATATTGTTGCCCAAGGTGTACTATACCTTCTATGTCATTTATATAGGAATGGTCCCCCTATAGGATTTCTGTGGGCATAGTCTTCTGCAACCAGGACAGCATTTTTACACCTCTATTTTTATACATTTATACTTTTTTGTCACTCTATTGTTTTTTATGTATGATTCCACTCTTTAATAACCTGAAGAGCCCCAACACTGGGACGAAACATGTCATGTCGGGACTGAGTCAGTGATATTAACACAGGAATAAGGCCGCGTCAGGGACAGGTTCCAGACGGGGTCGCCCCTGTCGGGGCGGGTGCTCCGATTGTGTTAGGCAGGGCCATAATAGGTCCCCTTCCACTTTTTTCTTGTAGGGTGAACATGTACATGGACAGATAGTTATGGTCCCATCCCTACCTTCTATCTGGAATATCGGTGAGCTCCGGCCCCTCGAATACCTGGATGATGAATTGACCAACATCGTCCGTGTTCTCCCTATTTTGAGACGTTGCGGGTACATATAAGGTGGTAAGAACATTCATTTATTTGTTTATATATGCTTTTTCAACATATGTGTTTATTTAAAATATTTGGGCTTTAGTGTTTGTGAGTGTACTTAGTAAAAGTTACATTTTAGTCTCTACTATATATCCATTTCCTCAGTGAGATTTGTAGAATGAAATCTATGCCAGCTAGTAGCTGGTATAGATTTCAGTCATCATTTACACTAGAGAACTGGTTGTAAATGATGATAGATCTGCAAGGGCCAATGGCTATACCCACATCACCTCCAAGCCACTCTCATTTTTCAGAAAGTGGTGAGGGTGACGTACAAATGTATTTGTGAAAAAATTATTTGCAGAAATGGTGTTTAAAAGGTCACAAACCCAGTGGCATACTAAGGTGGGGTCCGCCCTGGGTGTCAGCTCTCAGGGGGTACCAGAAACAATGAGCGTTTCCATCAATACAGATAGAAGCGCTCATTTCTGGAGCGCAGGGAGCTGGATCCTGTCACTCACCTTCCTGCGCTCCTCCTCTCCCTCAGGCAGGTGCTTAGAATGGAGAAGCAGAGAGACTTCTCCCTGCTCCACCATTCAGCTTGCTTCAGAGATTGCGCTGCCGGAATGTGTGGGCAGAGCCTGCAGCCCGGAAATCTGCATAAGCGCCGCCCACACAGTGCTGCAGAGCGATCTGTGTCTGCAGAGAAGAGAGGACTTCAGGAACGGGACAAGGTGAGTAGGTGCTGTGTTTTTTTTTTAAAAATACAGAGGGGGCACAGAGGGCATTACTTATGTGAAGGGGGCACAGTAGGCATTTTGTACTATGGAGGGGGCACAGATAAAGAGGGCATTACTACAATGGAGGGTGCACAGAGGGCATTACTACAATGAATGGTCACAGTGGGCATTTTGCAGTATGGAGGGGGCACAGAGCCAGAGGGCATTACTACAATGAAGGGGGCACAGAGGGCATTACTACAAAAAAGGGGGCACAGTGGGAATTTTGTACTATGGAGGGGGCACAGAGCCAGAGGGCATTACTACAATGAAGGGGGCACAGACGGCATTATTACTGTGAAGGGGGCACAGTGGGCATTATTACTGTGAAGGGGCACAGTGGGCATTATTACTGTGAAGGGGTAACAGTGGGCATTATTACTGTGAAGGGGCACAGTGGGCATTGTTACTGTGAAGGGGGCACAGTGGGCATTATTACTGTGAAGGGGCACAATAGGCATTATTACTATGAAGAGGCACAGTGGACATTATTACTATAAAGGGGGCACAATGGGGATTATTACTGTGAAGGGGGCACAAAGACGGCATTACAATTGTGAGGGGGCACACATTTGTACAAATTTACTGTGAAGGCTGTACAATGAGGGCAATACTACTGTGAGGTTTTTTTTAACGTATTGGGGTGAAGTGCCAGAGAAAGTACCCGCCCCGGGTGCGAAACACCCTAGGCACACCATTGCACAAACCCCAAATCTCCCCCAAAATATCCATTAAACTGTTAATTAAAATATACTGCAATTGAACCTTTTTGACAGCTTAAAACACAATGCAAAGGTTAAGAATTAAAAGGGTTGTCTTACTTAAGTAAGTAGCATTTATGATGTAGAGAAAGTTAATACAAGCCACTTACTAATGTATTGTTATTATCCATATTGCTTCTTTTTCTGGCTGGATTTATTTTTCCATCACGTTATACACTACTCATTTCCATGGTTACAGACCACCCTGCAATCCATCAGTGGTGGTTGTGCTTGCACACTATAGGATAGCCTCTCTGGTGGCCGGGGCCATGGGAGCACACATAGACTAGTGCTTTTTCCTATAGTGTGCAAGCACGAACACCACTGATGGATTGCAGGGTGGTCTGTAACCTTGGAAATGAGCAGTGTATAATGTGATGGAAAAATAAATCCAGCCAGAAAAAGAAGCAATATGGATAATAACAATACATACGTAAGTGGCTTGTATTAACTTCCTCTACATGATAAATGTCACTTGCTGAAGTGAGACAACCCTTTTAAGTTGCTTGACTACATGAAGACTTAGGCCTTGATTTATCACAAGACGAGGCATTTTTTTTATGATGAGGCGTAGAATTTGTGATAAATTAAATGCCTCCATGACAGCAGCTTGGAGCTGTCGTAGATTTCAGTCAATCATTATTCACACTGGGTTCTGGTTTAAATAATGCTAAATTTGAGGAGGGCAAGTCAAGTGGATTTCCATCAAACCTTTAAGGGAAAATTCAATTCACTTGAAGCCAAATTTCCTTGTGCTTCGCAGTAATTAATAAATTTTGCCTGAAAAAAAAAAAATCATACTCCTCACATCTATATGAGCACGTAGAGGCCGCCACAGCCATTTGATTGAAGATCCCGTGTGAAATCTCACACGGTGCATGGTCATACATCAGAGTGCACAATATTTTGCAGGGGATCTTCAATCAAGATTGTCGTGGCGGCCTCTTCACACTGAGATGGATGAGGTATGACTCATTGATTTGTTACCACAAAGCATCATGAAATTCAGATCGAAGTCCACTTTGGATACTTCGATTCACTCAACACTAAATGCAATACTTAAACATACCCCTCATATTTTGTACTAATATGTCTAAAACACATACTATATCGGAAGTAGGGTACGCATGCCATTTTTTAAGGCAGATGGAGGCAAAATTCTGATTTTCACTGCATTTCACTTTATAAGTCTCCCCGTTTGTGTCTGATCACTCAGTAGTGTTTTAAACACTCATTTCTAGTGGATGAAAAACCCTACCAGCATTTCTCTCTCGCCTATGCAAGACAGACAAGTATAGTAATGTTAGTGGGTTTTTAGTTTTTTACTATTGATTCTCATTACCCCTTCTGATGTTTATAGGAGCTGCTTTGACAGGAACTGCAGGGTTGCACCCATTCAACCAGGCATGACCAATACACAGTATATCAAGCTGCGGAGCAGTGCCTGGTTCCTGCCACAGCAGCCCCTGAAAACAGCTGATTTAAACTTCTGGAAACCTTTTAACAAGTTTTCTGAGACTTTTCTATTGATGACTTATCCTATCAGTATTTGATTGGTGGGCGTTTGACACTGGCACTCGCAGTAGCGCCATGGCCTTCTCACAGCTTAGCCTAGGCCATGTGACGTCACATTCATTGGTCACAAACACAGCTCCACCCCATTGAAGTGAATGGGGCTTAGTTGCTATACCAAGCACAGCCACTGTACTGCAAGCGCTGGTGCCTTCTCAAACAGGATAATCTACAGGTGTCGGACCCCCACCAATAAGATACTGACAAAGTCTGATAAAACCCTATTTTAACACTATACATTTCTACAACGTAAATAAAGCAGCATCTGCAATTATATAGATACTTCACAAAGACGTGAAAGAAATGCTTATCTATAAAAAATTAAAAACATATCAGTCTTTACATTAGTTAAATGAGTTTTGCAATCCCTTACAAAGAACAATATCATTTGATGCATATGGATAGGTTTATGCGCACACTTGTTAAAAGCTTAACTGTCAAAAAATTGTATTTGACCGCTTTTTAACAGATTGAATGAATAGCCTGGCAAATGGAAACAGATAAGGAACCAATTAGGACTTTATTCAGCATAGCTCTGCTACAACAAGATGTGAATAAAGAAAGAACCATTAGCTAATCTGCTTAAAATTCCCTGAAATGTAAGAATACAGTTACTTATGTTTATCTGATCAAAGCTTCTATATTTCATTACATTTTATCTCATGTATGCAGAAACAATTTCCATTTAGGTAAGAAAATTGAGATACATAAATCAGGTAGCTGTCATGATGCTGCAGTCTAGCTGGAAGATTCAGTATCAGCTTTTCTGGTATATGATACAGTATACTCTTTCTCTTCAGCTTTAGTATATTTAATAGAAACACAACATGAAAATCTCACACAGGCATGTATTACCAGTTTTAGAAGAAGGCATGTCAATAAGTAACATACAGCTTGACCCTATCTGTTGCTCTTGGTTAAGTCCGTCTGTTGTTAAAATGGTCATGAATGGTCAGCTATTGACCTTCCCTGGCTTTACTATGTAGAATATGTGCATATTATTGATCTCTAGTGTATAATTCTCCCTTTTTTAGTCCTGATTCCACACATTCAAAGGACAGCACTGAAGACTCCAGCCTTAAAGGGGTTTCCAGTTTGCATCAATATCCTTTAAAATAATCATGTATAAAGATAGTTGTAATTTTTAATGTATATCTTTTACTTGTATTGCTCCTATCTTCCATTCAGGGCTTTAGTCACATAACTACGTCTATTCAACTCTTTATTCCCTGTACTGTTAAGTCCATGGGTGTGTCAAAGTAGCAACGGGGCAGTGACAGGGGACTGTCTATGTAACTAACTTGGTGGGAGGAGCTATAAACTGTCTGGTTGTTGTTAGGGGCAGTGCTGGAGATGTGGCAAAAAAGGAGAAGTACATCTTGGATATGGTTGGGAAATGCTACATACAGGATAGAAACAAACCAGATAGGGAAGATGGTCATAATTACATCAGCATATCTGCTAAAAAAACATAGCAATCCCAGAAAACCCCATTTAATGAAAAATGAAACCAGCTGTTGCATTGCATTAGATACTATCATGGTGGTTTTTTTTTTTTTTTTTTTAGAATTGTTTCTTCTGCAAAAGTGGCCACACATATTAAATTTAAGCTTATCAAAATGGACAGTTTCAACAAAAATCCCCATCATTAGTTAAAATGTAACAACAAATTGTTTTTATAGCTGACCAATGACATCTTTTAGAAAGTCTGTTGCATTTAAAAAAAAAATTCCAGTAGTCCCTAGTCCATGAAATACTTTCCTTGAAGAATTTTCCCAGAACATCCCCAGATGATTATTTATTCAAATTATTTCATGTTCCTCTAAAAGAAGCACTTAAAAAAAAATATTTTTTTCTCTGGCCCATTAGAAAGGTACATTATGTAAATTATAGTGAAGGTAATTTTCTTTAAAGTAACTGTATTTGTTGAGTTATAACCTCACTTCTGATCCTTAGCTGTGTTATGTGATCAACACTCTGCCTCTCCAACTGACACAGGACAGGAAGTCACTTTTTTATTAATTCATATGGGAATGACATTGAGGCTTCCATAGGAATACATAGAGAATCTGGCTTCCTGTCTACTTATAAGATGCTGTGTTATTAGTAGTCAGAGTGTTGGCTACATGACACAGATCAAGATCAGAAGAGAGGTTATAACTCACAAATACAGACAATGGTAAGAAAATAAATACAGTTTACATCATGCACCTTTCTAACAATTCACAGAATAAAAATGTTGTGGGAGTGCTTCTTTTACAGTTAACCCTGTTTACCTTTTCTTGAGGATAAAAATGTTCTATTTTGTTTGTTTGTGTCAGCACAGAGAAGCTAAAAACAATCTAAATCTAAAAATCTATACTATAAAGCCGAGTGGACTCGGCATGCATGTTTGGCACCTGCATCCCTGTATTAGTGGAGGCCTTTGAAGCACCATGAATGGCAAAAGGCAGAAGGGACCCAGCATGCATGTAGAACCAAACACCCCCTGATTATACGGAAGCCAAGGTTGGCACATAACAGGTAGAAAATAGTGTTAGGTTCCGTTCTACAGAGATCACCTTGACGATTTGGTGGACGGGCCCAGATAATTTTGTACAAAATATATTTGCCAAGAATCTCTAATTTACTACACAAGCATAGCATTAGCTCCAGAATACTTCATATCTCTATGGCATTTTGTGCTTTATCTGGTTTGCAGTGTGTAGTTGCATTGTATGTATTTTCCTTTCCTTGTGCATTTACCCATAGCAACGTGTACCTGCGCACTGGGCTGTGCTGACTGAAATTCCCCTTTTTCCACACAGTTTCACACCAGGTTTCCATAACAACCTAGCCATTTTTCCTTACTGCTGTAGGTCAGCTTTAAAGGGGCAGGGTGCTGTGGATGACACTGTTATAGGGGTATTCAGGTTACCATTAATATAGCTCATGTTTTAGACTAATTCATCATCAATCATTACCTAATATAATTTTACATATTTACCGTTCAGTAGTGTTTTCTTCCACTGCTACCCACTGTGTTTCCTCATAAATTACCATGGCATTGACCTGTAATTCAGGCCACCCTCAAAAGAAGGACTTAAAAACCCACCCCCAGGTCTGCAAAGCCACACCCCCAACAAGGAGGCCATGCCCCATCCCACTCCGCAGCTGAGGATTGAAAAAATGAAGGTAAAAATCAACTTCTGTCAGCTGCAGGGGTGGGAGGGAGGGTGACTTTCTCCCTGCAGCTCATGCTCAGACTGCACAGTGCTGCTGTCTGAGAGCGAGCTGTTCAAAAGGACATCCCTGTATCCATCCAGGCCCTGCGCCAGACGGAGGACAGGAAGTCTGAAAGCCGGACTGTTCGGCCTAAAACCTGACCTCTGGCCACCATAGGGGCAGGCTACTGTTTACTGTTTTCTGGCTCCCTGTCCTCCATCCGGTGCAGTGCCTGGATGGACGCAGGGATGTCCACCCTTTTAGTAATGTAAACAAAATCCCAGCTGGCGCTCTTTGTTTGCTGCAATTATACTTTTATTGTCATAAATGTCATAAATGGACGCGTTTCGGCCCGTCCAGCCTTCCTCAGCATAATACATCTCATGTATCACCATTCTTTATATAAGGGTAGAAAACATGTGCAGTGACGTCAGATGCCCAATCTGGGCGGTGAATCTAATCTGTCAATCATCAATGACATCATCAAATTATAACATAGCGAATAGAAATCAAGACAAATGAAAATAAAAATAAAAACAAAGACTATACTTTTTTTGAAAGGTACCACCTGTGCAACAAAATTTATCATCTTGAAGTGGCTGTCTGTGAAAAAAATAGAAATAAGGTTATCAGATCTATCCTATTAGGTCATGTGCGCTATCTCATATTCTTTATTTAATCCTTTGGGGTGCAATGTCCCTAAAGTGTGGATCCAGAAGGCCTCTCTGCGTAGCAACAATGACTTTAACAAGTGCGGTGGGCGTCATGGCCGGCAAGTCTCTGCTGTTTCTAACAGCAGAGACTTGCCGCTACTTACCTGATCGGCGGCGTCTTGCTGGGCATTTAGATGCCGTGATCACGCGTGATCTAGTTGCGTCTGAACCCGGAATCGTGGTGTACAGACGCCCCGAGTGGCCAATCGGGGTGTCTGTACACCATATGAAAACTGTAATCCTCGCTGGTGAGGATTACAGTTTTCAAAGTGCAATTCTTATTCTGGCTACTAGATGGCAGGCCAGGATAAGAAATGAGCAATTCTTGGATTTATCTCAGTCTAGAAAATCCCTGATTGCTCATAAAGAAAAAAAAAAAAACACAATATATTAGCTCATATTTGAGCTTTAAAATAGGCAAAAAAATAAAAATAAAAAAAATGTTAAAAAATATATAAAAAATAAAAAATATATAAAAGTTCAAATTACCCCCCTTTCCGTATAATTAAAAAATAAATACCTAAAATAACAATAAATATAGACATCATGGGTATCACCGTGACCGAAAACGCCCGTACTTTTAAAATATAAAAAAAATTCCAATACGGCAAATTGTGTGGCGGAAAAAAGCGTCCAAATGGCGATTCGCCGTTTTTTGTCGCTTTTTTTTCTAAAAAAAATTAAATAAAAAGTGATCAAAAAGTCATACACACCCCAGAATGGTATCAATAAAAACTTCAGATCGCCCCGTACACATAAATACCAAAAAGTTATAGGGGTCAAGATATGACAAGGAAAAAAAAAAAAAGGGCAACTTTCTAATTATTTTATCACTATCAAAACGCAGGAAAAACTATACATATTAGGTATTGCCGGATTCGTACTGACCAGTAGAATGAAAGTAATCGGTCAGTTTTAATGCACATCGAACGCTGTAAATAATGCAATATTAAATGGTGGCGTTGGAAAGTACAATTTGTCCCGCAAAAAACAAGCCCTCATACAGCTATGTGAACAGAAAAATAAAACAGTTATGGCTGTTTGAAGGCAGGGAGCGCAAAACGAAAATGCATAACCAAAAAAACCTCAGGGAGTGAAAGGGTTAAGTTACCTCCTCTACGTGGTCTCACTACTTGTTCTAATACTTGAAATCTCAGTTGTGAGATGGTATGTAGAAACTGATGAAAATGGGCAGGTAATGGTAACATCAAGTTGCCTGTACGAATTGTTGACTTGTGCTCACAAATCCGATATCTCACAGACTGGATTGTTTCACCAACATATGCCATGCCGCACGGGCATTTTACAAGATATATCACATTCGTGGAATCACATGTAAAATATCCCTTAATTTTATAAGTTCTGCCTGTATGAGGATGGTGAAACCGTTCTCCTTTAATGATGTGCGAGCATTGCGCACAATGCAGGCAAGGAAAAGTGCCATTTCTGATACTCCCTAATCTGCTCTGTCGAGGGGTCATTTCCATACTGCCTATATCAGCATGTACCAACTGATCAAGGTAACTCTGATTCCTTTTATTGCAGATGAAGGGAGGATGTTTAAATTCCTCAATATGAGGATATGCTTTACCCAGTAACAGCCAGTGTTTACGTATTATTTGATCAAAACACTTGCTAGAGGGGTGAAACTTATGTACGAATGGGATCCGTGATTCTTGGGTATTTTTCTTTTTTTGTTGACCTTCCATATTTGTTGTCATTTTAGCTTGCTGTAAAATATCTCGGGGATATCCCCTCTGTGAAAACCTCTCTGTCATCTCCTCTACTCTTTGCATTTGTGTTTGGGGATCTGATACAATTCTCTTGACTCGCTGTATTTGAGCTTTTGGGATAGCCTTTTTAAGTGGGAGGGGATGGGCACTTGTAAAATGTAACGTGCTATTTTTATCTGTATCTTTTCTATATAGATCAGTTTGTAACATTCCATCCTCATCCTTTATTATCAGGGTATCAAGGAAGCTCACTGTGAACGTTCAGTTATCAGTATATAATTTTATTAAATAAAACATAGAATGGTGACATGGTCTCTTTAAGTCTGTCTTCAGAAGTGAGGACAGAAAGTGTCCACGTTAACATTAGAGTATGCTGCAAATTAATTATATGAGTCCAGTCAGGCAAGTTTTTTTAGTGAGATTGCTGAGACAGTTTGATTGGCTGCTCAGGAATCCAGAAAGACATGGAGCCACATTGTGTATAGAACACAAAAGGTGTCATTCTGAGTAATTTATTCGTATAAAACAAACAAAGGGACCTTAAAAGGGAATTTTTCAGGAATCAGACACCCTTGCTTCTTGTATTTAGCTTCTAACCCCCTCCCTTTCATTTTTGATTGATAGGGCCAGGTTCATTCATAGACATCCCTCATGATTCTGTCAATCAAGAAGGAGAGAGAGGCTGGCAGAGGAAGTTGGAGGAGCAAGGGTGCACCAAATTACTTGGATCCTCCTTCAGTGCACTTACATGTTCATTTGCATATGGATTAAAAGTACTTTTTCTCCAGAATGATGCAACAGATCATTAAGTTAAAGGCATAATTATATTCAGTTGAGATAGCCCTACAAAATGTTGTGTCTGGTTTTACAGTGAATTTCCTGGTGGAAAATACCCATTATATTTATACAGATTAGCAGTAAGAATTATGAAAAACAAGACTTGATGTAAGAAAGCACCTTTAAGGTAAGTGGGTGTGATCAGATTTACAGTTCATTTTGTGTATGTATCAAAACTTTAAAAATAATATATTATATCTTAACCCTTTCAGTACGCCGTACCAGTACGGCGTTGGGATTTTTGTCCTGGCTTCCAGCGGCGTACATGTACGGTGCTGGGAGTGTGAGGGTTAAATAACAAAATTTTTGCATTGCTGCTCAAGTTGTTGTAATGTTTATCTGTGTTTATCTGTTTCTTAAGGGGGTTATCCGACTCTTTGTAACTGATGACCTATCCGTGGCTTAGACATAGCTTAGCCCCATTCACTTGAATAAGGGTGAGTTGTGCCTAGGTCACATGACGTCACTGACTAGGAGAAGCAGTGAGAAGGCCGTGGCGCTCACAGGAGTGTCAGGTCTTTCTCAAACAGCTGATCAGTGTGGGTCCCAGGTGTCGGACCCGAAAAATCAGACATGTTTGGCAAAGGGTTAATTATAAAAAAAACTAATTTTAAATGCATTTTTAAGGTCTTTTGTCCTAGAACACTAATTATTGATTGACCTTGAATTTGACACCACAACCCCATCCAATAAACAGAAATATGGATCTTTTAAGCCTCAAATAGTGAAAGGTTGACTTTCTTGTTTATCCAAGCATAGCAGCTTGCATGTGGCTTCACTTGGTACTGTCCTATTCAAATGAAAAATAAAATAGGCCATCAATGTGTTAGTGCCTGCCATGTATGCACTGTTCCATTATGTGACTTCAGGCTGAACTATCTCCTATCACTCAGTCTTGCATTTACCTTCCATTCAAGCTGAAAATTGAACATAAATCATACGCCAAACACAATCCATGCACCCCAAACACACGCTGCCATAACCCACTGACACAAACGATCAGATGCTGATCTGTTTAAACATCAGTACACACAGAACACCCTGCTTTGAGGAATACATTCTTAGAAAGACTATAGATTATTAGAGCACACAACAACTAAAGGGAATGTGTCATCAGAAATGAAATTTCTTTAAATAGCATTTTTATGTTTAACATATTTTAAATAACGTTTGAAGATGTTATTTTTAACTTTCCATGTCAATATCTATAGCAAACAAAAAACATAAAACCCTGCAATTTTCATACTGGCCACTAAGCCTGATAATAAATGTCACTTCCTGTGTCCATCGGAAAATAAAAACATCTCTTTAGACATAATAACAAAATGCGGCACTCAACAGATTCTTTTGCAGTCCTTTATTCTTCAAAACATTTCCGCTGGTGCGGGCACATACTTAGTGACTGGCAGCCGCTAATCTCTGGAAAATAAAAGATTAGAAAAAGGAGATGTGTTGCTATCTGGTTTTAATTGGCAGATGCATTTTTTGTTAACACATTTCCTTTAAGTTTAAAGCTTTAACAGAAAAAGGTGCAGGGCTTGCAAAATATAAAAAGACACAATGAAATGACATTCAAGCAAAACAGTTATAATATAGAAGGGAAAATAATAGCAAACTTCTCATCAATATGATTCTCTGTGTCTCCGTGAGGACTGGTGAAAAAGAAATTGATTGATACTCATAGGTAAGATCACTGAGTGACCCTGCTTTATTGTTTCAAATCTGTTTTATATTTTGATCCCATAGCTTGAGTTTTAGATCCACCCTTCTGGTTTAGGGCTCATTCACACGACCGTGCCGTATTTTGCGGTCGTGTGGATGCGGACAGCACGCGGAGCGCTGTCCGCATAATTTGTGGCCCCATTAAAGTGAATGGGTCCACACCCAAGCCGCAAAATATGCCGCTCCGATGCGGAACCAAACCATGGCCGTGTGAACGAGCCCTTATTATCCAAATCCCATGTATGTGATGAGACAGTCAAATAAAGTCAAAATTATCACGCTTTACACTGGCCAAAAGACAAATCCCCGCAGCTCTGGCCACGTGGTCCAGCACACACAAAGGTTATTGCCTCTTCCCCAGAAATTAACTATTTTGTGGCCAGGGATATAGAGTCATGCCACCTTTTCATCATACTGCTATAATATCCAAATAAGGTTTTGTCCCAAATCCTATGAAACATATTTTCTCAAATGATGTTCAGTTTCAGTAGACCTCACAAAGAGCCACCTATTGGAACATATCTAGGGTAATTATAGTCAGCAATATGTGGTTATTTTATTACATTCATATAATAAATTAAATGTATTTCTCTTTACGAGATCATGAAAAGTGATGCTAAACAAAATAGTTTTTACCAACTAAACACTGGAAATATATATGATAATGACGCTGATAAGAATACTGTTGGTAACAATTAAGACTTGCAGATTAATAGCATTTTCTATAAAATATGCAAATATGTCTGTAATTTCACAGGAATAGAAAACGACATGCATAATAAAGGGATCTGGCACATATATACTGAAAATTGATTGTGTAAATGTGCTACTTTATGCAAAACTGTGTTTCGTCTTTTAAAATTCTTTGTCCTTTGACAAGCCAATGTCAATTAATTTGAGGTTTGGGTGAGACTATGTCAATCTCTATGCAATTAGTGACATGCTATAATTATAGTTACTTTTGTAATTCTGTAGCAAATTAACTCTGTCCCAATTTCAAAAAAGAAAAATGTAGTTTGTCTGTAGAGAGCAATGAATATGGATGGATTATTCTCGATTACATGATTATATGTTAGAAGTATTTAAGAATTTGATTTTTTTTTCGTTTGAAAACTTGACTTCGTTTTTAAAGCATACTTTGTGTGTTTTATTATTTACAATATATTTTGGACCTTTAATAAAATAACACACAAAAAAAACATGCTGTGTTGGTCACTGGAAACAAACAAAAACTGGTGAACCTCCCTGGATTTCCTGGAACCTAAAGCAAAATCTATTGAAGAGCCTCAACCTACCATGTACATAATATGTCAACCTATGTAGCAGGGGCCCATGGCCCAGGTCAGTGGCGTAACTACAACTAACTGGACCAACAGCAAATTTTTGAATGGGACCCCCCAGAAACTTCTTCGCAACCCCCAACTCATATGCAACCCTCACTCTTGTGGCTAGTCAAGACTGAGCTCCCCCAGACAAGGCCTGACAGCCGCTCCATCAGTTTCCTACAGTGTCTCTGTATATAATGTCATTTTATAATACTGTTGAGGGAGCCCTGACAATAAAATCTTTTTGTCTCCCTCCTGAGGGGGCCCTTTGTGGGTTTGGGCCCCAAAGCAGCTGCTTCCCTGCTTCCCCTATAGCTACGCCCCTGGCCCAGGTGTTTCTGCTACCGCTGGATGCTCTATAGCTATACCTCTGAAGAAAGTTTGTTAAAGGGAAAATTACCTATTCTGTAAAACAAGTTTCTATGTTAGGGCAAGTTCATTATTCACTGTGATTTTTCCGTTCTTCTGATTCATCAGAAAAATAAAAAATGCATGAGTTATACACATTCGGCACCTGATGAGCCATTTCCACCAGAGATCTGTTATTTTAAAAAAGACTCTTTATTTTTCTGCTTCTGACGGATCAGAAGAATTGAAACATAACAGTGATGTGAACTCGCTCGAGATGAGCCATTGAAAAAATTATTCGCTGAACATTCGCCGAACTTTTCCTAAAATTTGTATAGTCGACGAATAGATTTGTTGTATTTGCGTACAAAATATACGTTATTATGTGCTATTAGTGAACATTCGCTCACTAATAACGAACGTTCATTTACAAAATGTACGCAACTTCTTAGAAGACGTACGCATGAGCGTACAAATAGCTTACGAATCTCAGAGTACTATTGTCTAAGCGATTACATAATACGCAGGCACGTACGAGGAGAGGCTGCGGCGTGCACTCCTCAGAGGCAGAGCGAATATTCGAGACATATATATGGTAAATAGTGCAAATACATTATTATAAGTATAATATAAACATTTTAAATATCACCTACCTAGTATGCTCACGGACAGGTTTAAGTCTCTTTTCTTCTGACGCTTGTCATAGAACTGGAGCAGAGTCTCAAACTCAGTCGCAATTTGTAATCCACATAGGCAAAATTGTAATCCAAATGGGTAAAAAAATAGCAGCAAAGGTTCCCTTTAAAAAACCCTCTTTCGAGGGGTTCCCCAAATAACCTGAAAAGGGGGAAAAAAGGGATGAGGCGCACTTATGCGCAACTTGGATAAAAAAAAACTTTTTTTTGATGGGGGGAGTCCTAATAATCCATGGCCATCTGGGTGAGGACAAACGCGGGGCAACAAACTAAAAACAAGGGCCAACTAGTGCCCACTCTTCAGGATAAGTCCATGTTGTGGCTCCCATAAAAACTGCAGGAATTACTTAAAGGCCAGCAGGTCCTCCTCACTGCTGCTGGAGCTAAAGGACATGAGAGGGCGCTCCTGCCTCATCAAGAAAGCGGCCCTGGCTGCGGCAGCAGACCCCGCTAACCTCTCAAGGATGGTCTTCTTGGTGACTGGGCTGTCACACTGGCAAAGGCAGTGGTAACTTGGGCCCTGCCCATCACTCTGTAGTGGCCAGATCCTCCTGCCGGCATACCAGGTGACAGAATCTCCGGCTGTAATGGTAATGGTAACGCTCTTCCACGAGCGGTGGACTGTGCGGCCTGCAACTGCCATGGGCATGGCAGTTGGTAGTGGTACTGTACCACAGTTGGATGGTACACGAAAGTGTTCGTGGTCATCTGTCCCACATGAAGGATCGGTGGTATCGGTGGCGGCAAATCAGGAATCAGGGGTTCTGGCTGATCCTGACCTTGGGATTTCTCTTCAGATCTCAAGGTCTCAAAAGCACAAGCCTCTTCTGCGGCTGGGCGTCCTCACTCCAGTCTTTCGGGGGCGCTGCAGGAGTAGGTGGTCGCTTTAAGACTTTCACCCCAGTAGCAAAGGGACCTTGGAGGCTCTTCATGGGGGTATACTCCACGTAATCCCCTGCATGTAGATTGTGGCGTACGGGTGGAAGATACAGCTGCTTAACCGAACGGCGGTTAACATATAATTCCTCCGCCGTCTCCTCATTGCCGATTAAACCGACTCTCCACTCCACGTTGAACCAAATAACGGTTCCCCTTCGGCGCTCCAGCTTAGGGTCACCGGACTGTGGGTGCTCCAAAACTTGCACCACCCACTCCTCCACCAGCTTTTTATATTCCCAGAAGGTCTGGGCGTTCCGGGTGACAGCCTCAGGGACCATCAAATTCTGGCGTAAGGAGTAGTCCTTGCGCGGCGGAGCGGGAACTCCTGCTGCCTCCGCTGTGCCAGCCAGTGGAGTCACCACCTCAGCGGGCACCTCATCCGACTTCCTGTTGAGCTGTGAGAGATAGATCTCCTCCGGTTCCTTCTCCTCATAGGGGTCGTCTGCACACAACATGCTTCCCAGTCAGGACCTCGCTGTCTCACCGCCATCTTACTCTGCTGACTTGCCACGTCTTCCTCGCGCGCAGGAGAAGGGGCGGAACTACCAGGGAGGAGTCTGCATTGCTGAATAGAATTTGTACGCAACAGTGTGCAGAGTAACTACCAGGGAGGAGTCTGCGCAACAGCGTATAGAGTAACTAAATTATACGTATAATAGCTTATAATTTAGCGGACAAACTACGTAGCGATGCGTACAAAAGCGAAGCGAATCACCTAATATCCAGATTCGCTTCACAGCTGAAAAATCCCAAGATTCGATACGAATCAACGAATCGACGAATCGCTTCGCTCATCTCTAGAACTCGCCCTAAAACATATTTAAAAAATCCCAAAAATTCAGCAGTTTTCTCACTAATTAGTAAGCCTTATAATTGGCACCATTTCTTTGTCTTTACAGATGACTTTTCAGTTCAGTATCATCATATGCAGGATTATAATTACAAATATCACTTATAAATAAATAACACAAGGTCTACCATTCACAATAGGTGATTACCAAAGCTTATCAACTCCTTCCTTGTACAATAACTAGAGAGGAGCAAATGGATGAAGTACGTATTTTTTTGTTTTTTACTGCCATTTCAGGAAAAATTGATTCATTACCATGAAGCACAAGGAAATTCAGCTTTGTGACAAACTAAATTTTTCCTGAAATATGTATCAAAGTTTACTTAGTTAACAATGACATCTGCACAAATTACAGAGCATACCTAAAAAACTCTCCTCTAGAACTTGTGTCAGTAGTGTGAATCTATTGTGTCTATAGCCCATGGTGACTGCTGTGAAGCAAACCTCCTAATTGCTGTTAACAACAGATAGTAAGACAGTAAGGTAAGATGGCTGCCCCCATAATCACATTCAGAAAATAGAACAAAGCATCTATAATTAGAAAAAAAATCACAATAAAAAAAGGAATATGTGTCACTCTGATTTTAACACTTCCCCCTTTAAATGTGGTTTGACACATTTCTTTTATATATGTTTTGCTATTTCTATACAAATAAAAGAAAGCTGGAGTAGCAGTGCTGTTAACACAGCAGTAAACTCCCATGGCTAAACTTGGATATAGAGTAACACAAGCAAGGTTAATAAATAAATTATCATGAGTGGATAAAATCACCAAAGAATCCATAAAGAGAAAGGATCAGTTACTTCCTTACTGCCAATTGGCCGGTGCTTTTAATCCCCAAAATTATCAGAATCTTACCAACATAATCCATGCTTGTAAATCTAATGATTAATGAGAAAAACTTTTGTGCATCTGTAACCAATGTTTGTCTTCAAATGCTACTCCATTAGGCTAGGGCTACACGGCGACAGTTGTCGCACGACATTGTGTTGCACAAATGTCGCGCGACAATTTTTATAATGGAAGTCTATGGTGTCGCACTGCGATATGCGACATGTTGCGACTGCGACACAACAGTCGCAGAAAAGTCCATCCAGGATGGGTTTTTCTGCGACTGTCGTGTCACAGTCGCAGCATGTCGCAGTGCGACACCATAGACTTCCATTATAAAAATTGTCGCGCGACATTGGTGCGACAACCGTCGCGTGTGTAGTTGTGCACTATGTGTCGCACGACTTACTGTCGTCGTGTAGCCCTAGCCTTACTCCCCCCATCCTTTACACACACACACACACACACACACACACGTGAGATTAAATAATAATAAAAAAAAAATTTGCAGTGATAAATCTGGAGTGAAAGTAGTTTAATCAATCAGTTGAAATCTAGAATTACTAGTGTAAAAATGCACAGTCACAAAATGTTTGTGCAAGTATCCCCTAAAGGTTAAAAAAAACTTAAAAAGCCAAAAAGCTTTTCTATCCTATGATTAGAAATGAGCGAATTTATGAAAAGTTCGATTTTTTTTGTAAGTAGAGGGTACAATGACAGAGAGCTGTGATAGCGTCGCACCCCATCATTGTACCTCTCAGATGCCACGTTCATACAGTGTGATATTAACAAAAAAAAAAAAAAATCATACTTACCTTCTCCATTTGCTCACGACGATGGGCCGGCCGCAGCCATCTTGCTTGAAGATCTGGAGCGAAATCTGGCGTGTTGATGTCATACATCAACACGCATGGGATTTCGGCCGAGATCTTCAAACAAGATGGAAGCTGGCGGCCTGTTGTTAAATTTCTGCAGTGTGTAGATGGCATTTGTTAAAATCTGATCTACATTTATAGGAGAAAAGACCTCTAATGAATGGAGAAAGAGACATTGTATCATGACTTTATATCTCCGTTGAATTATAACAAATTGCAATTACATAAGCTACATTTCATATCATCACCTTTAGGGGATGAAGCTTTGATAGACAGCTGTCACCGTTTGACAAAGGTCAAAAATCAAAGAAAAAATGTCATGGCATAGTAAATAGTAATAATGCCATCATAAGGGATGGGAATCCCATGCTAAAACATAGTTAATCCTGTTAATTGCAATAGCGGGCAGTTTTAAGGACAACCCTGGACAAATAAAGGTTCCTGTGGCTATATAGTTAGAATCTCTATGAAGAAATATCTAATTTATACCCTGACAGCTGTCTTGATTAAATAAAAAAAGCCTCATTTCATAAAATGTAAAAAACAAACAAAAGAAAACACAAGGCATTTATTTACAATAGAAAAATAAATACTAGGTATCCCATCTCATACAATACATGTAGCATAACAGTGTTCAAGGAATGATATAAATAAAAAAGAGATTATTTTTTATTATATCCTGCCTAAAATGAACATAAATAAAGCTATTTCATAAGTACTGAAAAAGAAACAAGCAACTCATATGTAAGTGAAAAAAGAAACAAGTGATGGCTCTCAAAATGCTCTGAAACAAAAATGAAAAAAAGCTGTATTTGGAAGGCCAAAATTAACTGCAATTTTACGGCATTAAGCACATTTAGACATATTGCATTTTTTGGACATCCAGATGGCAAATTATATTTAATGATGGTATTAATGTATAGACATATAATTGAGGACTAATAATCTGCATATGCCATATATCCTGGGGGAGGAGAGGTGCAACTGGAAGAATGGCTTATTTAGGAGAATTAGGACTTGATTTTAAATTCTAGGCTAAAGCTTGCCATACTGAAGATGAAAGATTATGTTGAAAAATTATTGTTAATAACGCAAATTGTCTACCATTGTTAGTTGTCTATGGCTGTACACTTCTGTATAGACCCGAATATGTGGTGGGTTAAGATGTTCCTTTAATATTTTAAAAAGTATTAGCTAAAATGCTAAATGTGTATAAATCTGCAATTGCCGCCAATTCTTTGAAGAATATAATGTCTGATGGAATAGCATGCTTCTATAATATGTAAAAAGTCATGACTATAATTCCTGGCTAATCTAACAGCATTACAAACAATTCTATTAAAAATATTACATTTTTTAAGTACATTATATATGTATTTGTCCTGCACAGGATTTATATACTGGAAGACGTCTTTAGACAGAAAGAGTGAGGCTAATATATGATCAATATTGTTTTTCTAAAAGGCTAATATACAATAAGACTCATTTTTTTGTTTAATCAGGGTACAAAGCAAAGTTTAATTCATTGCAGGAAAGGCCTCGACCTTCCATCCCACATCTTTTATCTCTTTCTGAGATCAGAATATAATTGTGAGATGACTCATTAGATCAATATTGACTGTGCTTGTTAACAGTAGGGCATTTTTGTAGCTATTGTAGTCAACATTGAAAGTAATCATTAATTTGTATTGCACACAAATGATGTGCAGAAGGATGACTAACCAGGGTTAAATTGAATATGAGCAGACATATTATATTCAAAAACTAGCAGAAAGACCCAGCTTCGAACGGGTATATTTCATTTAATGTTTGTGTGTCGTTAAAAGATATAGACAGTATCCATTATAATCCCGCCCCCTTTACAGCGACCTCCACAGCCCACACCCCTAAACACTGACCCCCACAGTGCCCTGTCTCCTTAAAATGGGACCTCCACAGTAGCCCACCCCTTAATTTTGTCCTTCACAGCACCCTGCCCCTTGAACAGTGAGTTCTATAGCACTCCACTACCTTGACAGCAACCTCCACAGAGGCCCGTCCCCTTAACAGTGACCTCTACAGCACCCACCCCTTAACACTGACCATAGGTTACTATCCCCTTAACTGACCTCCGCCCTTCATGGCCACCTTAACAGAGACCTCCACAGCGACTGCCCCTTCAACAGTGACTGCCACAGTACCCCGCACCCTTAACAGTGACCTCCACTGTATCCTGTTTCCTTAACAGCGACCTCACAGTACTCCACTGCCCCTTTAATAGTGGCCTCCATAGTCCCCTCCTCCCTTAACAATGACCTCCACAGCAGCCTGCCCATTAACAGTAACATTCACAGTGACCTCCCCTTTAACAGTGACCTCCACAGTGGCCGCGCCTTTATTAGTGACCTCCACAGTATCCCGTCTGGTTAACAGTGATTTCCACAATAACCTGCCTCCTTAACAGTGACCTCCACAGAGCTCCATTCCCTTAAAATGTAACTTTCTCAACATCCCGCCCCCTTAACAGTGACCTCCACAGCAGCACGCCTCTTGAACAGTGACCTCCACAGTGGCCACCCCTTTATTAGTGACCTCCACAGTACCCCAGCTCCTTTTCAGTGATTTCCACAACACCCCACCCCCTTAACAGTGACCCCAAAAGCAATCTGCCCCTTAACCCTGACCTCCATAGCGGACCGTCCCCTTAACTGTGACCCCCATAGCAGCCTGCCCCCAGGGTGGCCAGAGGTCTGGTTTTAGGCTGGTCAGTCCGGCTTTCAGACTTCCTTTCCTCCATATGGTGCAGGGCCTTGGTGGACACAGGAATATCATTTTGAACAGCTCGCTCTCAGACAGCAGCACTGTGCTGTCTGAGCGTGAGCTGCAGGGAGAAAATCACCCTCCCTACCACCCCTGCAGCTGGCAGAAGTTGATTTTTACCTTCACCTGACAGAACTTTGTTTTCCATCCAGCATAACGGAAACCAGACGGATCCGTTATGCTTGCCCATATACTTCTATTATGATGTATCTGTTTTGATTTCCGTCTTATGGATTCTGCTATTTTCTGTTATAACCATGTTGGAACGGAAAGCCATAATGGAATACAGAACAGTGATGTGAACAAGCCCTTAGATAGGTAGCCATTTTATTCCAAAAAAGTTTACATTTTTACTTTGCACATGTATTCCTATGAGGAAACATTGGAAAAAAGGGGGATATGCAGGATGTTCCCAAAAGTAGAGAAATTTCATGAAAAGAGTAATTTAATTTATTTAGACAAAGCCATGAAAACATGAATGAGTGAAAACATTCAATAGCCATTCACAATCTATGAGGGGAATTCTTGAAGTCAATTTTTTTGTGTCCGCGTTGCTGCAATTTTATCCAAATCTATCAAATGTTGCACATTGTTTTGCACATCTTTAAACATTTCAAAATTCTTAGAGCAAAATTTCATTTAAATTTTCAATTTTTTAATCCTAATTCTGGTGCAAATGAAACGATAAATCCCTTCATTTGTCTTTACATTAAAACCACTTTAAAAGTGTTATTAATATTGCCTCCATCTTAGCAGCAGTAAAGAAGACAAAATCGAGTCAAAACTCAAGTGGAGCCATTTGTATGGACTTCATGTAATTTTAAAAATGCTGATATGCCTTCTGACTTTTAAACATTTGTGAATATGAGTAAAGCAACCTGTCGACAACCCTAGAAATCCATTCTGTTATTGCATTTTGTCCATCTGTCTCTTTAAACATACCTATATTTACTATATCAGTAGGTAAAGCATCTATATACGGTAGTAGTGCTTAATCAGAAAGAGGTGAAAGTGTGGTGGGCTTGTTACATCTACTTAATTAGTTATAAGTAGTCTTGAGCGAATCGAAGCATCCAAAGTGGAATTCAATCTGAAGTTTAGCAAAAATTTGTTTTGCAACAAATCCAAATTTCCTTGCACTTCATGGTAACAAATATATTTTTTTAACCCCTTAGTGACCAGCCATATATGTTTTTACAGTGGTCACTAAGGGGCCTTGGGCTGGAGCACCGCCTTTTTACGGCGGCACTTCAGCCCAAGATAACGCTATAAAAAAGCGCAAGAGCTCCCTGCCCGCAGCTACCAGAGATAGCTGAGGGCTAGGGGTGGTGATCAGAGACTGTGACAAGCGGTCTCTGATCACGTGATCACCATGATACAGTGTATCAACGCGATCACTGTAAATGCTGGCAGCGGAGCTGCCCGCAATAAACTTTCTCCCTCCTCTCAGGAGAGGAGAGAGATTTATGTTTTATGCCCTGATCGGGTCCCCCAGCACCCCGATCAGGGCAATATGGCCCCCAATAGTTTATTATAGGGAAGGAGCCTCATAATACCCCCCCACACACACACACACACACACCAGTAAAGTACAAAAAAAATGGCGCACACCTGCGCAGTGGTTACTATGCTGAAGATCTGCCTTCAGCACAGTAACTACAGGTCCCTGATCATGTGGTCTCCATGATAAACCTATCACAGAGATCATGTCCATTATATTTACTAAACACAGCCAGGACATGGGCTGTGTTTCTCTCTCCCCTCAGTGCAGTTGTTCTGTGAGGAGAGAGAGAGATCAGACTTCTGTCCTGGCTGTGCGATTTCTGTTAAAAAAAAAAAAAAGAAAAATCATTTAATAAACTGTCCACCCATAACTGGCGGTCAGTGGACATCCGTCATTAGTTATCCGTCATTAGGCATCTATCAGGGACAGTCAGTTACTTTCACTGTCCATCTGTCACTAGCGGTCAGAGGCCATCTGTCACTGTCTGTCTGTCACTAGCGGTCAAGGCCATCTGTTAGTCAGTCAGTGGACGCCCCACTGCTGACGCTAGTGAACATTTAATTTTTAGGGTGGGATATATAGGTTTTTTTTCTTTCTGAGCTTTTTAGTAAAAAATGGCTCAAAGATTATTTAATGCAGAGCAGGCATACAAATTTCTATGCTCTGACAACTCCGCTTCAGAATCTAACACCGCTTCAGAGGTGGAAATATTTTCCGATAGCAGGGACTCTAGTTGAGGAAGTCGCCACCTCATCACATTCACCACCAAGCGGTCCAATCCCTTCTCCTACGTGGGTTCCTGCTTTGTCATTTTCCCCCCAAGTACCCAAATTTTTATCCACTCCCCAAATTAATGCGGACGTCACCAATTTTACCCCTTATGATTTTTTCATTTATTTGTGGACGATAAAGTCCTAGAATTAATTGTGCAGCAGACTAATCTGTACGCCACACAGTTTGCTGTACAAAAACTTACATCTATTTATATAAGACGGTGGACCCCCACAAGTGTCCCTGAAATTAAAACATTTTTGGGGCTTACCCTGGGCATGGGCATTGTGAAAAAGCCATCTGTCCGATCTTATTGGGCTGTGAGTATCATCCACTCAACCCCTGTGTTTGCAGCAGTTATGTCCCGAAACCGCTATGAAGCCATTATGCGGTTTATGCATTTTTCGGACAATTCCCAAGTCCCCCCCAGAACTGACCAGGCCTACGACCGCCTAAATAAATTAAGACCCCTTATTTCCCTCCTTAGGGATTTATTCTTAAAATTATACACCCCTGATAAAAATCTGTCCGTCGATGAATCCCTTTTTAGTTTTAAAGGCCGCCTTTCCTTTCTTCAGTTTATTCCCTCCAAGCGTGCCAGATATGGGGTAAAATTATACAAGGTGTGTGAGAGCACAACCGGCTACACCTGCGGTCTGTCTGTATATGAGGGCAGAGACTCCCAACTTAACCCCCCAGGCTGCCCCAAAAATATTGGGACATCAGGAAAAATTGTATGGGATCTATTGGCGCCATTCCTGCACAAAGGATACCACGTGTACACCGATAATTTTTACACCAGTATACTCCTTTTTAAATTCCTCCATGCTGCAAACACAAGGGCTTGTGGGGCAGTTCGTAAAAATAGAGTGGGATACTCACAACCGCTGGTGTCCAAGCGTTTGGAGAGAGGAACATCCTTCGCCCTTTCAAGTGACCAGTGCAGTGAAGTGTAAGGACAGGAAAGATGTCTACATGCTCACCACCGTGCATGCAGACACCACAGTGGCAGTTAGGGAGAGGAGGGCTACCGCTGACAAACACAAAGCGGTCTGTGTGACAGACTATAATAAATTTATGGGAGGTGTAGATCTAACAGACCAGGTGCTTCAACCCTACCTCGTGAAGCGGAAAAATAGGGCCTGGTATAAAAAGTTAACAATCTACCTCATTCAGATTGCTACCTATAATAGTTTTGTTTTATTTAAAACAACTTTCTTGAGTTCCAAATGTTACCTTTTCTGATTTGTTTTCTTAATTTTCCTTATTTAATTTTTTATGACTATGTCCTGCCACACAAAGCTGTTAATTCCATTCACATTACTGTATCATGATATTAGCATTATATTTTTTTTTTATTTGGAGGATCTCTAATGATTGAGTTGTACTTCACCAGTACACTAAGGGCTTTATTAAGATTGTCTTTTTTTGTGGACACCCCACAGCACATCTAGAAATCCTGATATCATTTTGGGAATTAGTGATCTATTAATGTTCCTACAGATGGTTCTGGACACTGTCCTTATATATTCTGGAGGTGACTGGTTGATTTTGTGCATAGCGGTTTCTACCTTGCTGGGCAGGGTCCTGTTATGGTGCACCGAGTCACTTAGCACATTTGTCTCTCAAATAGGGATTGATGGGGCTAAAGAGACGTTGTACGACCAGTCACTGTCGTTGAATGCCAGCTTGTCATTATAGCCCTATCGGTGTTCATGTATCTTGTGAACAAACTGTAATTTGCAACATAGTAGGAGACATTTTCTCAGTTTTCTTGGACTTGCTTTTCACTACAGTTCAGTTTTTTTTCCTGTAAGAATTTATTAAATGTCAGACCAGAATGCTGCTTATAACAGCATCAGAATGACAGAAATGCGGGACAACTGCTTTGTTAGCGAGACATAGTTCATATGTACAGGCAAATGCCCTTTTAGAAATTTGCCTCCCTCATAAGTGCTTCACTTCTCATCTGTATGCGCCACAAAGATTAGAATGTGGCGGATTTCTAAGACAGTAAAAGGGTTATCCATCTAAAAATATTTTTTCTACAATTTCTGTGAACATTTGAATAAAACTATATATATGATTATACTGATTATTTCATCCTATAATAATTTTGCACTCAGTATGCTCACTACACCATTAAAATGGGGTCATTTATAAGGGTTTTCTATCATTTTGCAGCTCAACACCATTAAAAAGTGTGCAATGAAGCCTGAAACATTTTCAATTTATTATTTGAAAGCCACTTGGTGCTCCTTTATGTTTGGGCCTTGCCGTGTGTCAAGACATAAGATTAAGGCCACAATGAGGATATTTCCGAAGACAAGAGAAATTGGTTGATATATTTTGGGGTGTACTACTTCATTTTTATTTGCCAAGTACAAAAAAACTGTCTTTAAATTGACATTTTTGTGGAAAAATGAAAAAAAAAATAGTTTTTTTTTCACCTGCTTAGCATTTATTTCTTCAAAAACTGAGGGGTAAAAAAACTCACTATACCCCTAGATGAATACCTTAGGTGGTCTAGTTTTCAAAATGGGGTCATTTATGGGAGTTTCTATAATTTTGGCAGCTTAACGCCATTACATTTGTAAAATGGGGACTGAACCATTTTCATTTTATTATCTGAAAGGTCCCAGGTGCTCCTTCATGTTTGGAGCCTGCCGTTTGCCAAGACATAAAATAAGGGCCACAACGGGGATTTTCTAAAGACAGGAGAAATGGGGTGATACATTTTGGGGTGTACTTGTTTATTTTCATGTGCTCTGTAGAAAAAAAAGGTCTTTAAATTGAGACTTTTGTGTTAAAAATGAAAAATATTTTTTTTTCGCCTGCTTTAATTTCTACAAAAGACTAGGGGTTCAAAAAACTCATTACACCCATAGATTAATATGTTAAGGGTTCTAGTTTTTTAAAATGGGGTCA
>ONZH01021249.1:0-20598 GCA_900303285.1 Rhinella marina | reverse complement strand
GGGTACAGGACGGAGCTGACATCTGGGGTACAGGACGGAGCTGACATCGGAGCTGACATCAGCTGACAGGGGGCTGACATCTGGGGGTACAGGACGGAGCTGACATCTGGGGTACAGGACGGAGCTGACATCTGGGGGTACAGGGGAGGCTGACATCTGGGGGTACAGGACGGAGCTGACATCTGGGGGTACAGGACGGAGCTGACATCTGGGGGTACAGGACGGAGCTGACATCTGGGGGTACAGGACGGAGCTGACATCTGGGGTACAGGACGGAGCTGACATCTGGGGGTACAGGACGGAGCTGACATCTGGGGTACAGGACGGAGCTGACACTGGTACATGGGGTACAGGACAGAGCTGACATCTGGGGGTACAGGACTGAATCTGGGGGTACAGCTGTACAGGACGGAGCTGACATCTGGGGGTACAGGACGGAGCTGACATCTGGGGTACAGGACGGAGCTGACATCTTACAGGACGGAGCTGACATCTGGGGTACGGAGCTGACATCTGGGGTACAGGACGGAGCTGACATCTGGGGGTACAGGACTGGGGGGCTGACATCTGGGGGTACAGGACGGAGCTGACATCTGGGGGGGGACAGAGCTACAGGTACAGGACAGAGCTGACAGGACGGAGCTGACATCAGGACGGAGCTGACAGTACACGGAGCTGACATCTGGGTGCTGGAACAGCTGACATCTGGGGGTACAGGATCGGTACAGGACGGAGCTGACATCTGGGGGTACAGGACGGAGCTGACATGCTGGGGTCTGACAGGGGGTACAGGACGGAGCTGACATTCTGGGGGTGACATCTGGGGGTGACAGGGGAGCTGACATCTGGGGGTACAGGACACGGAGCTGACATCTGGGGAGCTGACAGGTACGGAGCTGACATCGGGTGGGGGTACAGGACGACAGAGCTGACATCTGGGGGTGACGGGGACATCTGGGGGTAACAGGACGGAGGGGGTACAGGACGGAGCTGACATCTGGGGGTACAGGACGGAGATGACATCTACAGGGGGGCTGACATCTGGGGGTACAGGACGGAGACATCTACAGGACATCTGGGGGGGGGTACAGGACGGAGCTGTCTGACATCTGGGGGTACAGCTGACGGAGATGACAGCTGACATCTGGGGGTACAGGACGGAGCTGACATCTGGGGGTACAGGACGGAGCTGACATCTGGGGGTCGGAGCTGACATCTGGGGTACAGGGAGCTGACATCTGGGGGTGGAGCTGACATCTGGGGGGACATCTGGGGGACGGAGCTGATCTGGGTGACATCTGGGGGTACAGGGGGGACAGGTACGGAGCTGACATCTGGGGGGTACAGGACGGAGCTGACATCTGGGGGTACAGGACGGAGCTGACATCTGGGGTACAGGACGGAGCTGACATCTGGGGGTACAGGACGGAGCTGACATCTGGGGGGGACGGAGCTGTGGGGACAGGACTGGGGGGGCTGACATCTGGGGGTACAGGACGGGTACTGGGGGTACAGGACGGGACCAGACATTGGGGTACAGGACGGACAAGCTGACATTCTGACAGGACGGAGGATCTGGGGGAGACTGACATCTGGGGGAGCTACAGGACGGAGCTGACATCTGGGGAGCTACAGGTACAGGACGGAGCTGACATCTGGGGGTACAGGACGGAGCTGACAGGTACAGGACGGCGCTGACATCTGGGGGTACAGGACAGAGCTGACATCTGGGGGTACAGGACGGGGACTCTGGGGGCTACAGGACGGAGCTGACATCTGGGGGTACAGGACGGTGCTGACATCTGGGGGTACAGGACAGAGCTGACATCTGGGGGTACAGGACGGAGCTGACACTTGGGGGTTTCTCCTCTCTCTGCCCTCAGCTTCTCTCTCTCTCCAAGGAGAAGTCAGGATCAGAGCGGGTGTTATTTGCGGGTGTTGCTGCAGTGATCGCCCCGCACGCCCCGCAGCAACACAGGGCAAGTGGAAAAACAGGAAGATCCAGCGTCCAGCACCTGACAGCGAGACAATGGACCAACGTCTGAGAACATGTTACCCGGGTGAACCCCCAACAGTACCGTCCCGGGCCCACCAGCGTACAGCACAAACACAGCAGCTCAACAGCGTCACACATCAAAGCACAGATCAGCAACAGTACACACATAAAAGCTTAGATACAGCAGCTCAGACAGTACACATACAGCTTAGATACAGCAGCTTCAGCACACAGTATCACATTACAAAGCTTAGATACAGCAGCTCCACACAGTATCACACATAAAAAGCTTAGATACAGCAGCTCAGCACACGGTATCACACATACAAAGCTTAGATACAGCAGCTCAGCACACAGTATCACACATAAAAGCTTAGATACAGCAGCTCAGGACACGGTATCTCACATACAAAGCTTAGATACAGCAGCTCAGCACACTGTATCCCACATACAAAGCTTAGATACAGCAGCTCAGCAAACGGTATCACACATACAAAGCTTAGATACAGAAGCTCAGCACACAGTATCACACATAAAGCTTAGATACAGCAGCTCAGGACACGGTATCTCACATACAAAGCTTAGATACAGCAGCTCAGCACACTGTATCCCACATACAAAGCTTAGATACAGCCAGCTCAGCAAACGGTATCACACATACAAAGCTTAGATACAGCTCAGCACACAGTATCACACGTAAAAGCTTGATAGCAGCTAGATACGCAGATACAGCAGCTCAGCACCGGTATCCACATACAAAGCTTAGATACAGCAGCTCAATCAACACGGTAATCCACACATACAAAGCTTAGATACAGCAGCTCAAGCACAACAGTATCACACATAAAAGCTTAGATACAGCAGCTCAGCACACAGTATCACACATACAAAGCTTAGATACAGCAGCTCAGCACACGGTATCCCACATACAAAGCTTAGATACAGCAGCTAGCACACGTATCCACAACAAAGCTTAAGATACAGCAGCTCAGCACGCAGTATCACACATACAAAGCTTAGAACAGCAGCTCAGCACGCAGTATCACACATACAAAGCTTAGATACAGCAGCTCAGCACGCAGTATCACACCATACAAAAGCTTAGATACAGCAAGCTCAGCACACAGTATCACACATACAGCTTAGATACAGAAGCTCAGCACACAGTATCACACATAAAAGCTTAGATACAGCAGCTCAGCACACAGTATCACACATAAAAGCTTAGATACAGAAGCTCAGCACACGGTATCCCACATACAAAGCTTAGATACAGCAGCTCAGCACACGGTATCCCACATACAAAGCTTAGATACAGAAGCTCAGCACACAGTATCACACATAAAAGCTTAGATACAGCAGCTCAGCACACAGTATCACACATAAAAGCTTAGATACAGCAGCTCAGCACGCAGTATCAAACAAAAAGCTTAGATACAGCAGCTCAGCACACGGTATCCCACATACAAAGCTTAGATACAGCAGCTCAGCACACGGTATCCCACATACAAAGCTTAGATACAGCAGCTCAGCACACAGTATCACACATACAAAGCTTAGATACAGCAGCTCAGCACACAGTATCACACATACAAAGCTTAGATACAGCAGCTCAGCACACAGTATCACACATACAAAGGTTAGATACAGGAGTTCAGCACACAGTATCACACATACAAAGGTTAGATACAGGAGTTCAGCACACAGTATCACACATACAAAGCTTAGATACAGGAGTTCAGCACACAGTATCACACATACAAAGCTTAGATTTCCTAATCGTCCTCTAGAGCTTGGATACATCCATTGGATACATGGCGATACATTGTTGCTATTTCTGGTAGTTGTTACTATGACTCATGGACCATCACTCAGGAGCCTCCCACCCCCCCCTCCGGTCTGTCCTGTAAGGGGTTAATATCGTCTGCAGTAGGTTTGTATAGGGAGATGCAAATTGTCTCGTCCCGTCATGATTTGCCTGATCCCGCGGCTCCGGTGACGTGCGGTGGTCTCGGCGGCAGGTGGTGCGTGACTGATGGAGGGATATCCCCGCCGCTTCCCCTTTTTTTTGGCTTTGCATTTGGTTGACGGCGAGGCCGAGGAGCAGGAGCTGGCGGGAAATATCGGGGCCGGAGGGGGCGTCATCTCATGTGTGACCCATGTCCTGGGTGTTCTGGTTATAGTATTCAGATGTCAGTCCTGAACGTCTGGGGGGACTGTGACCACTGGACTCCTTCCAAAACTGGTCTCCCCAGCTACCATGGCTGTCAGACCAGGCAAATGTCTCCTCTCCTTCTCCAGATCTGAGCCTCAACACAATCCTGTCTCTGAGCTCTACAGGCAGTTTTTGGTTTGGTTTTTGCTCTGATACATTGTTAGTAGTGAGATCATATATAGACAGGACTGAGTTACTGTAGGTGACTCCAATGAAGGTGTAGAACATCTCAGACTAATAGGAGGCCCCAGACCTAAATGTCAAGGGACTACTTATTCCTGAGTAAAGAAGAATGTCCTGAAGAATGCCTGGTAGAAATGTCCTGAGAAGGGGCTGAAGACTTATGTCCTGAGTAAAGGGGCTGAAGACTTATGTCCTGAGTAAAGGGGCTGAAGACTTATGTCCTGAGTAAAGGGGCTGAAGACTTATGTCCTGAGTAAAGGGGCTGAAGACTTATGTCCTGAGTAAAGGGGCTGAAGACTTATGTCCTGAGTAAAGGGGCTGAAGACTTATGTCCTGAGTAAAGGGGCTGAAGACTTATGTCCTGAGTAAAGGGGCTGAAGACTTATGTCCTGAGTAAAGGGGCTGAAGACTTATGTCCTGAGTAAAGGGGCTGAAGACTTATGTCTGAGTGAAACTTAGGAGTAAGGGGTGAAGACTTATGTCCTGAGTAAAGGGGCTGAAGACTTATGTCCTGAGTAAAGGGGCTTGAAGACTTATGTCCTGAGTAAAGGGGCTGAAGACTTATGTCCTGAGTAAAGGGTGCTGAAGACTTATGTCCTGAGTAAAGGGGCTGAAGACTTATGTCCTGAGTAAAGGGGCTGAAGACTTATGTCCTGAGTAAAGGGTGTGAAGACATATGTCCCCGAGTAAAGGGGTGAAGACTTATGTCCTGAGTAAAGGGGCTGAAGAACTTATGTCCCGAGTAAAGGGGCTGAAGACTTATGTCTGAGGGGCTGAAGACTTATTCCTGAGTAAAGGGCTGAAGACTTATGTCCTGAGTAAAGGGGCTGAAGACTTATGTCCTGAGTAAAGGGCTGAAGACTTATGTCCCGAGTAAAGGGTGTGAAGACTTATGTCCTGAGTAAAGGCTGAAGACTTAAGTCTGGTAAGGGGGCTGAAGACTTATGTCCTGAGTAAAGGGGCTGAAGACTTATGTCCTGAGTAAAGGGGCTGAAGACTTATGTCCTGAAGATGTAAAAGGGGCTGAAGACTTATGTCCTGAGTAAAGGGGCTGAAGACTTATGTCCTGAGTAAAGGGGCTGAAGACTTATGTCTGAGTAAGGCTGAACTTATGTCCTGAGTAAAGGGGCTGAAGACTTATGTCCTGAGTAAAGGGGCTGAAGACTTATGTCCTGAGTAAAGGGGCTGAAGACTTATGTCCTGAGTAAAGGGGCTGAAGACTTATGTCCCCTGAGTAAAGGGGCTGAAGACTTATGTCCTGAGTAAAGGAGCTGAAGACTTATGTCCTGAGTAAAGGGCTGAAGACTTATGTCCTGAGTAAAGGGGCTGAAGACTTATGTCCTGGAGTAAAGGGGCTGAAGACTTATGTCCTGAGTAAAGGGCTGAAACTTATGTCCTGAGTAAAGGCTGAAGACTTATGTCCTGAGTAAAGGGTGTGAAGACTATGTCCTGAGTAAAGGGCTGAAGACTTATGTCCTGAGTAAAGGGGCTGAAGACTTATGTCTGGAGTAAAGGGTGTGAAGACTTATGTCCGGAGTAAAGGGTGTGAAGACTTATGTCGGAGTAAAGGGTGTGAAGACTTATGTCCTGAGTAAAGGTGCTGAAGACTTATGTCCTGAGTAAAGGGGCTGAAGACTTATGTCCTGAGTAAAGGGGCTGAATACTTATGTCCGGAGTAAAGGGGCTGAAGACTTATGTCCTGATGAATGGGGTGCATCACCCCAACAAGAGCCAGGCTACCAAAGGGGGGCGTCACATCGGTCAATATATGAGGCGGCCACTTATCCGCAGCCTCATTCGTCACTGGCAGAGACCACTGGGAGCTGCTTCCATAACAGTGTCCGTGGCTGAAGGGGTTAAGGAGTGAGAATGGCAGCAGGGAGGGGGTAGCGTGACATCTAATTTAATAGGGCGAGGGGGGGGGGAGGGAATGCAGTTCATCTGGTTTCTCTATTTAATGGACTTGTCCTTTATGCTACGAGGGGAATTATTTATGGTTGGGCTGATACTTCTCGGCTACCAGTGACATTCTTCACATTGCGCCACACTGTGCGGGGCGAGGGGGGCACCGTACCCTGCCGGGGGGCTCGGTTACAGGACACTCTATACATCTCATCTATACATCTATATACAGTCAGGGGAGACATAAAGTTATTAATACGGGTTTATTTTCACCCCTGTGACGTCTGTTCTCTCCCTCATTGGGCTCTGGAGAATGGAATTATAGGGATCAATGACCGCGGGATGATGGCGACTTCTTAAAGGGCATCTCCATGTGGACACAAAGCCCTTACGATGAGTATATAGGGGAGCCTCCGTCCTCGCGTCTTCCTATTCCATCCAGATTTTACGTCTATCTCAACTTGTTACCTTGTTATTATCGTCTATTTCCGGGTGACTACCCATGGGCCGCCATAAAGGGGGTGTGGCAAAGGAGAATCAGATTTGGCAGCTCGGAGGCCATGCTGGAGGCTACCTAGACCAGGCAATCGCTGACCTCAAGACTCTTAAACATCATTTTTGGAAATTTGTAGAATTTTTTCAAACGAACCGGTCAAATCCAGAAAGAGTCCCAGACTCCTCATTAACCCCTCTCTGGCTCTAGTGTCTGGTTGGTACGTTACCCCCCCCCCCGCCCCCGGGGCCCCTGGATCTGGCGACAGCTGACATTTCGTCAGGGAAGCGGTTACATGCAGTTGGCTCATCGACGGTGATGAAATAAGCCCCCAGTTCCCTTATTTGGGTAAATACTGATATTGACAATTTCGAGAAAATGTGTGAAGCAAGAGACGAGCGTTTAACAAAAAAATGTAAAAATTTTAATCTTTTTCATATTTGCGGATCTGTGAATACTGGGCGCTAATTCGTACTGCCGAGATACTGTCTGGCCCCATTCACTATAATGGGGACCATCAGAGATCCGGTAAACTGAGGAGCGGTTGGACAAATACCGCTGCCGGCAGAGTTTCCGTCCGGCTGCTTCTCGGCATATTTACTGGTTAGCGGCTGAATCTCCGATGCCCACCATTAATAGTGAATGGAGCCGGACGGAATCTCGGCATGGATCTGGCAGACTTTTCCGCAAATGTGAAATGGGCCTTCCAGCTGTTCTGTGAAGACCTCAGAGGTTTGACAGAGAACATTTGTGACCAAACAGCTTCATGAAAACCAAAGAACACGCCAGACAGGTCAGGGAGAAAGTTGTGGAAGGGTTAGGTTATAAAAAATATCCCAAACTCTGAACATCTCATGGAGCACTGTTCAGTCCATCACCCAAAAATGGAAGGAGTGCGGCACAACTGCAGGAGAGCACTTATTAGGAGAAGAAGCCCAGAGGAGCTGCAGAGATCCAGAACTCAGGTGGGAGAAACTGTCCACAGGACAACTATTAGTCGTGTACTCTACGAATCTGGCCTTTATGGAAGAGTGGTAAGAAGAAAGCAAGCCATAAGAAGTCCCGTCTGCCACAAGCCATGCAGAGGACACAGCAAGCACTGGTCAGAGGAGACCAAAGTTGAACTTTTTGGCCTAAATGCAAAACGCTACGTGTGGTGAAAAACTAACCCTGCACATCACCCTGAACATACCATCACCATGTGAAACATGGCGGTGGTGGCAGCATCATGCTGGGGGGGGAGGGGGGCTTTTCTTCGGAAAGGACAGGGAAGCTGGTCCTTGAGACTGGGGCAGAGGTTCACCTTCCAGCAGGACAACAACCCTCAACATCCAGCCAGAGCTACAATGGAAGGGTTTAGATGAAAGCATCTTCATGTGTTAGACCGGCCCAGTCACAGTCCAGACCTAAATCCCATTGAGGATCAGTAGAAGACTTGATAATTGCTCTTCACAGACGCTCTCCATCCAATCTGACTGAGCGCGAGCTCTTCTGCACAGAAGAACCATGGGCAAGAATGTCATCATCTAGTAAAGCTGATGGAGACATCCCCCAGAAATCCTGCAGCTGGAATCACAACGAAAGTACTGACTTTAATAATTTGACCAGAAGAAGCAAGAGCTTTGCCAGTGTGTCAGTCTTCACTTTAGCTTCTTGCATTCTATTCCATTTTATACATGAGGAAAGGGCTGGAGCTACTAAGGTGATACAACGGACGTCTGCGGAGGATGGAGTTGTGGGAAGAGACGCCGGGGACGTTTACTATGTAATTTCCTCCACAATAGTGGTGTAAAAAAGGCACAGATTTTGCTGAAAAATTATCAAATCCCCCCCCCTCACTTTTCAGATGGGGGAGGGGGGCTGGAGAGGGTGTCGCAGCACTCTCTGAGTACAGATAATGTAGTAGATGTCACCTGCAGTCCTATGTAACAGCACAGATAACACAGTGATAACTCTCTGAGTACAGATAATGTAGTAGATGTCACCTGCAGTCCTATGTAACACCACAGATAACACAGTGATAACTCTCTGAGTACAGATAATGTAGTAGATGTCACCTGCAGTCCTATGTAACACCACAGATAACACAGTGATAACTCTCTGAGTACAGATAATGTAGTAGATGTCACCTGCAGTCCTATGTAACACCACAGATAACACACTGATAACTCTCTGAGTACAGATAATGTAGTAGATGTCACCTGCAGTCCTATGTAACACCACAGATAACACAGTGATATCTCTGAGTACAGATAATGTAGTAGATGTCACCTGCAGTCCTATGTAACACCACAGATAACACAGTGATAACTCTCTGAGTACAGATAATGTAGTAGATGTCACCTGCAGTCCTATGTAACACCACAGATAACACAGTGATAACTCTCTGAGTACAGACAATGCAGTAGATGTCACCTGCAGTCCTATGTACACCACAGATAACACAGTGATAACTCTCTGAGTACAGATAATGTAGTAGATGTCACCTGCAGTCCTATGTAACACCACAGATACACAGTGATAACTCTATGAGTACAGATAATGTAGTAGATGTCACCTGCAGTCCTATGTAACACTACAGATAACACAGTGATAACTTCTGAGTACAGATAATGTAGTAGATGTCACCTGCAGTCCTATGTAACATCACAGATAAACACAGTGATAACTCTCTGAGTACAGATATGTAGTAGATGTCACCTGCAGTCCTATGTAACACCACAGATAACACAGTGATAACTCTCTGAGTACAGATAATGCAGTAGATGTCACCTGCAGTCCTATGTAACACCACAGATAACACAGTGATAACTCTGTGAGTACAGATAAATGTAGTAGATGTCACCTGCAGTCCTATGTAACACCACAGATAACACAGTGATAACTCTCTGAATACAGATAATGTAGTAGATGTCACCTGCAGTCCTATGTAACACCACAGATAACACAGTGATAGCTCTGAGTACAGATAATGTAGTAGATGTCACCTGCAGTCCTATGTAACACCACAGATAACACAGTGATAACTCTCTGAATACAGATAATGTAGTAGATGTCACCTGCAGTCCTATGTAACACCACAGATAACACAGTGATATCTCTCTGAGTACAGATAATGTAGTAGATGTCACCTGCAGTCCTATGTAACACCACAGATAACACAGTGATAACTCTCTGAGTACAGATAATGCAGTAGATGTCACCTGCAGTCCTATGTAACACCACAGATTAACACAGTGATAACTCTCTGAGTACAGATAATGCAGTAGATGTCACCTGCAGTCCTATGTAACACCACAGATAACACAGTGATAATAGTACAGATAATGTAGTAGATGTCACCTGCAGTCCTATGTAACACCACAGATAACACAGTGATAACTCTGTGAGTACAGATAATGTAGTAGATGTCACCTGCAGTCCCATGTAACACCACAGATAACACAGTGATAACTCTCTGAGTGCAGATAATGTAGTAGATGTCACCTGCAGTCCTATGTAACACCACAGATAACACAGTGATTACTCTCTGAGTACAGATAATGTAGTAGATGTCACCTGCAGTCCTATGTAACACCACAGATAACACAGTGATTACTCTCTGAGTACAGATAATGTAGTAGCTGTCACCTGCAGTCCTATGTAACACACAGATAACACAGTGATAATAGTACAGATAATGTAGTAGATGTCACCTGCAGTCCTATGTAACACCACAGATAACACAGTGATAACTCTGTGAGTACAGATAATGTAGTAGATGTCACCTGCAGTCCTATGTAACACCACAGATAACACAGTGATAACTCTCTGAGTACAGATAATGCAGTAGATGTCACCTGCAGTCCTATGTAACATCACAGATAACACAGTGATAACTCTCTGAGTACAGATAATGTAGTAGATGTCACCTGCAGTCCCATGTAACACCACAGATAACACAGTGATAACTCTCTGAGTGCAGATAATGTAGTAGATGTCACCTGCAGTCCTATGTAACACCACAGATAACACAGTGATAACTCTCTGAGTACAGATAATGTAGTAGATGTCACCTGCAGTCCTATGTAACACCACAGATAACACAGTGATAACTCTCTGAGTACAGATAATGTAGTAGATGTCACTGCAGTCCTATGTAACACCACAGATAACACAGTGATAACTCTCTGAGTACAGATAATGTAGTAGATGTCACCTGCAGTCCTATGTAACACACAGATAACACAGTGATAACTCTCTGAGTACAGATAATGTAGTAGATGTCACCTGCAGTCCTATGTAACACCACAGATAACACAGTGATAACTCTCTGAGTACAGATAATGTAGTAAATGTCACCTGCAGTCCTATGTAACACCACAGATAACACAGTGATAACTCTCTGAGTACAGATAATGTAGTAGATGTCACCTGCAGTCCTATGTAACACCACAGATAACACAGTGATAACTCTCTGAGTACAGATAATGTAGTAGATGTCACCTGCAGTCCTATGTAACACCACAGATAACACAGTGATAACTCTGAGTACAGATAATGTAGTAGATGTCACCTGCAGTCCTATGTAACACCACAGATAACACAGTGATAACTCTCTGAGTACAGATAATGTAGTAGATGTCACCTGCAGTCCTATGTAACACCACAGATAACACAGTGATAGCTCTGAGTACAGATAATGTAGTAGATGTCACCTGCAGTCCTATGTAACACCACAGATAACACAGTGATAACTCTCTGAGTACAGATAATGTATTAGATGTCACCTGCAGTCCTATGTAACACCACAGATAACACAGTGATAACTCTCTGAGTACAGATAATGTAGTAGATGTCACCTGCAGTCCTATGTAACATCACAGATAACACAGTGATAACTCTCTGAGTACAGATAATGTAGTAGATGTCACCTGCAGTCCTATGTAACACCACAGATAACACAGTGATAACTCTCTGAGTACAGATAATGTAGTAGATGTCACCTGCAGTCCTATGTAACACCACAGATAACACAGTGATAACTCTCTGAGTACAGATAATGTAGTAAATGTCACCTGCAGTCCTATGTAACACCACAGATAACACAGTGATAACTCTCTGAGTACAGATAATGTAGTAGATGTCACCTGCAGTCCTATGTAACACCACAGATAACACAGTGATAACTCTCTGAGTACAGATAATGTAGTAGATGTCACCTGCAGTCCTATGTAACACCACAGATAACACAGTGATAACTCTCTGAGTACAGATAATGTAGTAGATGTCACCTGCAGTCCCTATGTAACACCACAGATAACACAGTGATAACTCTCTGAGTACAGATAATGTAATAGATGTCACCTGCAGTCCTATGTAACACCACAGATAGCACAGTGATAACTCTCTGAGTACAGATAATGTAGTAGATGTCACCTGCAGTCCTATGTAACACCACAGATAACACAGTGATAACTCTCTGAGTACAGATAATGTAGTAGATGTCACCTGCAGTCCTATGTAACACCACAGATAACACAATGATAACTCTCTGAGTACAGATAATGTAATAGATGTCACCTGCAGTCCTATGTAACACCACAGATAACACAGTGATAACTCTCTGAGTACAGATAATGTAGTAGATGTCACCTGCAGTCCTATGTAACACCACAGATAACACAGTGATAACTCTCTGAGTACAGATAATGTAGTAGATGTCACCTGCAGTCCTATGTAACACCACAGATAACACAGTGATAGCTCTGAGTACAGATAATGTAGTAGATGTCACCTGCAGTCCTATGTAACACCACAGATAACACAGTGATAACTCTCTGAGTACAGATAATGTAGTAGCTGTCACCTGCAGTCCTATGTAACACCACAGATAACACAGTGTGCAGTGACACTCTCAGCTCTGCTACATCTCTATAGCCGCTCTCAGTCCGCTGTGTTACGTATTTGATGGCGCTCATGGAGATGACACAGTAAATCCTTCCTGAGAGAAGCCACTTAGTAAGTCCAGTGTCAGCTGGAGGGGCCCCTGGCCCCGCACATGTCCTCATCAATCAGCAGCGTGGCCGGTAATGGACGTCTAATAATAATATAGTCACCGGCCGTACAGTGAGGGGGGGGGATCCTCTGTGATGTTACAATGTATCAGGATCGGCTCACAGAGCATTGTCCACACTGACACATTGTAACAAACCCTCAAATGCAAACCAGAATATTTTCATTCATTGACAGAAAACAGAGATCTTGAAACAAATCCTACTAGAAAGTTGTACTACTCTCCAGAAGTTGCCCCTGCTGAGAGTTGTAATCCTATAATCTGTGGAGAGTGACTGGTGACAGCAGCTCAGCAGAAGTGACAGCGACGTGTGACAGTCATCAGCCGGCGGGTCAGGGGCCTACATACACCCGGGGGCCACACGTCTGGGGCCCCGCCTCTCCTCCCTATAAACAACATCTTATATACACAGATGGTGGATCCGGAAACAATAGAATAGAAGGCAATATGGGAGCTTAAAGGGCCAGCGTCTGACCAGCCCCCCCCATTCTGAAGATCTCTGCTTGCTGTCACTTTCTTTTTTTTTCAGAGTGAACACTTCTCACAGCTGAGTGTCTGTTACAATTGTATCCACAACAACAGCAGCAGCACAAATCTCCCTCCTCTGGTCTGATACTTTGTTACAATGTATCAGTCTACTGTGGGGGATGTTTATGTCACAGAGGATTGTGTACACTGGACACACTGTAACAAACCCTCAGCTGTACAGTTACATTTCATGTAATGCTGTAATAGATCTGTACCGAGCAGAGCTTTCAGTTATTGGGGTGCTGTATGTACGGAGCTTCTAGGAGGAGTCCCATCCTGTGTTTAATGGGTACATTGCATAAGGTGCTGTGTCCTGTATTTTGGGGTACATTATGCTCTTGGGGCGTGTCCTGTGTTTTGGGGTACTTTATGTTCTTGGGGCGTGTCCTGTGTTTTGGGGTACATTATGCTCTTGGGGCGTGTCCTGTGTTTTGGGGTACATTATGCTCATGGGGCGTGTCCTGTGTTTTGGGGTACTTTATGTTCTTGGGCGTGTCCTGTGTTTTGGGGTACATTATGCTCTTTTGGGGCGTGTCCTGTGTTTTGGGTACATTATGCTCCTTGGGGCGTGTCTGTGTTTTGGGGTACATTATGCTCATGGGGCGTGTCCTGTGTTTTGGGGTACATTATGCTCTTGGGGCGTGTCCTGTGTTTTTGGGGTACATTATGCTCATGGGGCGTGTCCTGTGTTTTGGGGTACTTTATGTTCTTGGGCGTGTCCTGTGTTTTGGGGTACATTATGCTCTTGGGGCGTGTCCTGTGTTTTGGGGTACATTATGCTCTTGGGCGTGTCCTGTGTTTGGGGTACATTATGCTCATGGGGCGTGTCCTGTGTTTTGGGGTACATTATGCTCTTGGGGCGTGCCCTGTGTTTTGGGGTACATTATGCTCATGGGGCGTGTCCTGTGTTTTGGGGTACTTTATGTTCTTGGGGCGTGTCCTGTGTTTTGGGGTACTTTATGTTCTTGGGGCGTGTCCTGTGTTTTGGGGTACTTTATGTTCTTGGGGCGTGTCCTGTGTTTTGGGGGGCGGCCCGCACGCTCTGAGCTGACATACCTGACATTCTTTGTTTTCTCTGAGAACAGGTTTTGTAAACACTCTGCCCCTAACAATGACCCCTGCGACCTCCCGCACCACCCAGAGTGCTGACATTAACCCTTCCATGTCCAGCCAGGAGGCAGACGAATCCCAGCACTGAGCACTACAGCTGCTTGCAAGGACCAAAAATCACCATGTACCAAATCTAATAACCCTGGGAGTACGCAGGTATGTCGGAGGGTGGATGTCTCGGAGGGGTGAAATAAGTGACCGCACTGGCTAAATACAGAGGCGATGGTGGACTTTAAGCCCCTCCCCTCTGCTATGAGTGACAGCTGTAGCATCCAAACAAGAGACCGCTATAGAAGAGGGGAGGGTCTCTGAAGCTCCGCCTTTGGGGCACTTAAAGGAACAGAACCCGACAGAGTAAAACTTTATATTACTAACTACTCCTGATGAGAAAAGCTCCACAAAATGTAGGTCTGTCCAGCTCTACATGTCCCACTACCTACCACTGTCAACAGTTGAGCTTGGTGAGAACTGATGACAGACTCCCTTTAAATCTCTGCTTTTTCTGAGCTCAGTAGTCATGAAGGCTCTTATAACGCTCCAGTACTGATATAACCTCCAGAGACATTACATCATATGTGACTGATATCAGCCGCTCCTCTTATAACGCTCCAGTACTGATATAACCTCCAGAGACATTACATCATATGTGACTGATATCAGCCGCCCCTCTTATAACGCTCCAGTACTGATATAACCTCCAGAGACATTACATCACATGTGACTGATATCAAGCCGCTCCTCTTATAACACTCCAGTACTGATATAACCTCCAGAGACATTACATCATATGTGACTGATATCAGCCGCTCCTCTTATAACGCTCCAGTACTGATATAACCTCCAGAGACATTACATCATATGTGACTGATATCAGCCGCTCCTCTTATAACGCTTCCAGTACTGATATAACCTCCAGAGACATTACATCATATGTGACTGATATCAGCCGCTCCTCTTATAACGCTCCAGCACTGATATAACCTCCAAAGACATTACATCATATGTGACTGATATCAGCCGCTCCTCTTATAACTCTCAGGTACTGATATAACCTCCAGAGACATTACATCATATGTGGACTGATATCAGCCGCTCCTCTTATAACGCTCCAGTACTGATATAACCTCCAGAGACATTACATCATATGTGACTGATATCAGCCGCTCCTCTTATAACGCTCCAGTACTGATATAACCTCCAGAGACATTACATCATATGTGACTGATATCAGCCGCTCCTCTTATAACGCTCCAGTACTGATATAACCTCCAGAGACATTACATCATATGTGACTGATATCAGCCGCTCCTCTTATAACGCTCCAGTACTGATATAACCTCCAGAGACATTACATCATATGTGACTGATATCAGCCGCTCCTCTTATAACGCTCCAGTACTGATATAACCTCCAGAGACATTACATCATATGTGACTGATATCAGCCGCTCCTCTTATAACGCTCCAGTACTGATATAACCTCCAGAGACATTACATCATATGTGACTGATATCAGCCGCTCTCTTATAACGCTCCAGTACTGATATAACTCCAGAGACATTACATCATATGTGACTGATATCAGCCGCTCCTCTTATAACGCTCCAGTACTGATATAACCTCCAGAGACATTACATCATATGTGACTGATATCAGCGCTCCTCTTATAACGCTCCAGTACTGATAAACATATTACATCATATGTGCTGATATCAGCCGCTCTCTTATAACGCTCCAGTACTGATATAACCTCCAGAGACATTACATCATATGTGACTGATATCAGCCGCTCCTCTTATAACGCTCCAGTACTGATATAACCTCCAGAGACATTACATCATATGTGACTGATATCAGCCGCTCCTCTTATAACGCTCCAGTACTGATATAACCTCCAGAGACATTACATCATATGTGACTGATATCAGCGCTCCTCTTATAACGCTCCAGTACTGATATAACCTCCAGAGACATTACATCATATGTGACTGATATCAGCCGCTCCTCTTATAACGCTCCAGCGCTGCTTCCCCTTTAATCCTGCCCTGTACTCTAGGTGATAATATGACATGCTGCTCTCTGACCTCTCGGCTCATGAACGGGTCACAAGTCAATAACCAAAACGTATCTCCAGAAATGACAGCGATTCGGCCTCTATTGTGGAGTCTGAGGAATGTAAGGCAGCGTCCTCCCCTCCCCCCCATCCGTATTACGCAGACACCTGTAATAACAAGAGAATAATAGAGGAGCGCGGTGCGCGGTCGCCCCATTCAGGAGCACACACTGAGACCCGCACGTCCCATCCCGCCCCGAGACCGGTTCTTCCACTGCCTGCAGCCTGGTATCTGTGGAGCGGTCACAATCGGAAACGCTCCACGTGAACCCAAGATGGCAGATTCCGGTCTGACGACTCTCAGCGCACCGCGTCACCTTGCAGATTTACCGCCAAAGTATTCTGACCATAATAAGGGGTTAAAAATGGCGCAAGGGCGACGAGACGTCCAACAGGCGCTGGATCTGACGCAGGATTGGCGCAAAAAAAAAAAAAAAACGTATTCTCACTGCACTGTGCGAACGGACGCTCATTTGTAACGTATGGACACGTTTTACACTACTGTGACTAATGGGGGTCTACAGTGCACATGGGCCGTATTCGCAGACATGCATGCTCGGCCAGGTCGTCGCCGTCACATGATACGTTTCTCTCAGGTGAGGAGCCCCTTCCCCCACCCCGGGGATCGTCTTCTCACCGTCCGCCCCCGGATCTGTCACCGCTATTGTTTTGGGATAAATAAGGTAAAACGTGTGATAGCGATCAGCGGCGCCTGCACAATGCGTTCATCGCTTCCGCTCACTGAGATCCTATAGGTGTCCATTCACTCAACACATCGGGGGTGATTCTCCTCTTAAAGGGCCGGCGTCCAGTCTTACAGAATCAGGCGCACACTGGAAAGTTCTGCAACTTCAATAAAAAGCAGTTTAACTCTCTGTTGGAAGGATCTCTGCTTGCTGCCAATGAATAGACATATAAGTGCGCAGTCAGAGGATCAGTAATGATGATACATTGTATCCAGACAATGGTGTCTGAGCCAAGGTGATACATTGTTACTAGCACCATGTGGACTCCAGGAATGTGAAGGGGCTGGGGGGGATATCCCTTCCTCTAATGACTCCTAATTCCGCTAATGGTCTCTGGCTACCGCGGCGCTCAGGAGATTATAGGATTACAGGTGGTATAATGTCCAGAAATCTACCTGCCAGACAGGAAGGAACCGGCGCATTCACTGCAAGATCACAGCACAGGCGTCTAATACACAAATGGACAACCTGTAGATCCACAGTGACTCCACCAGCAGAATAGTGAGTGCAGCTCTGGAGTTATAACAGATGTACTCAGATCAGTACAGGATAAGTAATGTATGTACACAGTGACTGCACCAGTGAGCAGAATAGTGAGTGCAGCTCTGGAGTATAATACAGGATGTAACTCAGGATCAGTACAGGATAAGTAATGTATGTACACAGTGACTGCACCAGCAGAATAGTGAGTGCAGCTCTGGAGTATAATACAGGATGTAACTCAGGATCAGTACAGGATAAGTAATGTATGTACACAGTGACTGCACCAGCAGAATAGTGAGTGCAGCTCTGGAGTATAATACAGGATGTAACTCAGGATCAGTACAGGATAAGTAATGTATGTACACAGTGACTGCACCAGCAGAATAGTGAGTGCAGCTCTGGAGTATAATACAGGATGTAACTCAGGATCAGTACAGGATAAGTAATGTATGTACACAGTGACTGCACCAGCAGAATAGTGAGTGCAGCTCTGGAGTATAATACAGGATGTAACTCAGGATCAGTACAGGATAAGTAATGTATGTACACAGTGACTGCCACCAGCAGAATAGTGAGTGCAGCTCTGGAGTATAATACAGGATGTAACTCAGGATCAGTACAGGATAAGTAATGTATGTACACAGTGACTGCACCAGCAGAATAGTGAGTGCAGCTCTGGAGTAATAATACACAGGATGTAACTCAGGATCAGTACAGGATAAGTAATGTATGTACACAGTGACTGCACCAGCAGAATAGTGAGTGCAGCTCTGGAGTATAATACAGGATGTAACTCAGGATCAGTACAGGATAAGTAATGTATGTACACAGTGACTGCACCAGCAGAATAGTGAGTGCAGCTCTGGAGTATAATACAGGATGTAACTCAGGATCAGTACAGGATAAGTAATGTATGTACACAGTGACTGCACCAGCAGAATAGTGAGTGCAGCTCTGGAGTATAATACAGGATGTAACTCAGGATCAGTACAGGATAAGTAATGTATGTACACAGTGACTTTTCACATGATCTGGGCGATGACAATACGTAACCAACCATGAATAGGCCAAAGTCTACAAGTCCCTGTAAAACCGGCCACCACTGCCTCCAACAACGTCAAATCTACGGTCAACACCATGACATGATCTATGGCGCTCAACCTCCAATCTACCCTGGAGCAACTCCACGACACAGGACCACAGACATTAGAGGTAGGTCGGCTGTAACACCACCAGTTGTCTACAAGACCACGACATGTTGGAGAGGTGAATGTTGGTCAGACCTCACCAGCTGATAATCTGGATGTGCTTGCTCAATGACCAGGAATTTCAGCCAATGTCTCAGGATGAAGACATCACCCAACGTCGGCAACCAGGTGACATCAGTCTGGTAAGGTATGGTGGTCTGGGATATTGTGGGGGTCTTAGCTCAACGCTTGATTGCCCATGAGGATGCTGACTGAACCCTATAGAGCATGCGGATAATGGTTCTTACCTGTTTGAACTGCTCCTCATAGGTCCATTCGTGAGGTCCTGGTTGTCCATTAGGAGATAAAGCCTGGGACTGTGAACTTGTGTTTGGCATCTGAGAGTGACCGACCCTGGAAACTACTTTGCCCGGTGAATCGGGTCGTTGTATGTTTGAAGACATCTCCAAATCTTCTTCATCTTCTTCTTCGCCATCCTCGTCTTCCATGTCTTCGTCTTCGAAGTCTGCGTCGTCACCATCGCTCTTGTGCTTGGGCTCGTCCTCCTCTGGTTTGTGGACCGGCGCCCGCGTGTATATCAGAGTAGGCCGGTTCTGGGCCAGGGTCGAGCTGGTGGCAGATGTACCGGTGGTGGTTGTACTGATGGTGTTGGAGGGTGAAGGTGACGTGACCACCGTTGCAGCCACTGCAGCCGCCCTGACAGCCGCCTGGTACTGCCGTATGGCCAACGCCTGCTGTTGTATTCTGGATTCCACCAAACATCGAAGCTCTCTGTCCTTTTCTTGCCTCAATTTTTCCTCTAAGGCCAAGCGTGCCGCCTGCTGGCGCTGTAGGTTTTCCATGACCGCCTCGAGTCTCATACCGCCACCTGAAGAAACAGACTGGGAGGACTGGGAAGGACGGGAAACGGGGAAAGGTGAGCTATGGTGGGAGGAAGCAGATACAAGGAGCGAGGGGATGGAGGTAGGGGCCGAGAAGGCTGCCTGCTGGAGGACGGAGAAGGAAGGAGTGAGACGGGCAAAGAGAGGATGAGAAGGAACAAAAACGGAGGAGAAGAAACGGAAGGAGATAGATATAAAAATAATATGTATAGAAAATGTAAAAACATATAGTACAGAATGAGCGGGGTCAGGAGTGATAGACCGCACGTATCAGAGAAATAAGGAACAAAAGCATTGATTAGGAAAGCAAAAAAGGAAGAGGACACAAAAGAGGAAGCAGAAAAAGCATGAGGAGGGTAAAGGAAACGTAAAGATGGATTGGGGGGGTTGATTGGGGGAGGGGAGGAAAATAATATCGTTACAAGAGTTACATGAAATCCACACCGACCATCTATATACAAAATTACACATCAGTATTACTGCCCTTACCCCTCTATATATTACACATCAGTATTACTGTCCTTACCCTCTATATATTACACATCAGTATTACTGCCTTACCTCTTCTATATATTACACATCAGTATTACTGCCCTTACCCCTCTATATATTACACATCAGTATTACTGTCCTTACCCTTCTATATATTACACATCAGTATTACTGCCTTACCCCTCTATATATTA